>JAGFNQ010006136.1:551718-689583 GCA_024364735.1 Boesenbergia rotunda | reverse complement strand
TCAATTCTTTGACCTAAACATTTTCCAACATGGACTGGGAACTTGGGACTCTCCCATATCACAAGCCCCCTAATAAGTGCTATTTTATTGATCATTTCAGATGCCAAAATCTATGTTTGACCCATGTTTTTCTTGCTTAATTGTGAATTTACCCTAGGTTCTAGGACTTACTTTTATTTTGGACTTAATTGCAAATCTTTACACATTTGAATTATTTTGCTACTAAATTTTTGATCTATTTTTGTAGGCATGAAAGGATCATGGACCTAGGTTATGCTGGGTCAAATTTGAGTCGGAAGTGGACCCGGATCGAGTGATCAAGCTTCAGACAAATCTGAGCCGTCCGATTCAAAAACGGCTAGATCTGAGCCATCTGGGACCATCTGAGGTAATCCGAGCTAGGGTTAAGGCTGATCAAGCACTGAGGTCAAGATCTGAGATTTTCATCCCAATCAGAGATCATTCAACCGTTGGATCAAGCTCAGAGGGCTCTAGACTGTCCATCCAAAGATCAGGTTGATCTGGGTCATCCATTGCAAATCTGGAAGATCCGAGATACCCCGAGGCAGATCCTGGCCCTTGATCAACATCATCAAAGTTTGGTTCAGATCGGATAAAGATCAGCCGTTGGATTTTCTCAAAACAATCTCAGTCGTTCATTCATAAGTATTTAATCAAACACTTCCCTCAGTTGCAGCTCGTCGCGTCTTCGCCGCATAGTTCATCTTCTTGCATTTTCTTCATTTGTTTTCGAGTTCTTCAGCAAGTTTTTCTTCTTCCAAGGGCGTGACCCCTCAATTCTTTGTTTAGATCAAGTGCTAGGTCATTGGGAAGATCATCCGTGAAGTTTCCAGCCTCAATTTGCCCAAGAAACAGAGCTGATGTGAGGTTTCCTTGGCTCTGCTGTTCGCAATCTTTGATCTCGGCTGTGCTCCATTTCCTTCCACCTGAGCTATCTGGAGGGGTTCCCTAGATTGCTTGGATCATCCCCAACTCACCATCGCACGCGGACACAGCTGAATTGAAGGAATTCGAATGAAAATTTCAGATTTGAGCAAGCTGAGTTGCATTTGATCGCAGACTGAGTTTTCCCAGTGATTTGTGGAGCTTACGGGTTCGAGACTTACCCTTGTGTGACGAGCAAGGAGTACTTGAGCTAAAGAAGGGATTGGGGCTTAGTTTAATTAGCGAACTTTCAGTTATTAGCAGTAGATTTCATTTCTGCCATTTCATGTCTGAATTTCTGTATCAGCTGCTGTAGTTTACCTTTCCGAATTGTTTTCTGCTCTAATTAGTGTTTAAATTCTGCAAGTAGTTAGCTAGGAAGCTTGTCTGGTGGACAATTGCCTTTAATTTCAGTTTATTTCCTGCTTAATCCTTGCGTATCAATTTATATCCCTGTTTTCTACATTGCGTATCAGCCCTTTTTCTGCAATTTCCTTTAGTTTCTGAATTCTTCAACTTATTTCGTAGCTATAAAGGCAGTATAGTAGAACCAGGGTTGTAAGAAAAAGGCCGATCAAACTGCCCGATTGGATAGACTAATCAACCGGGTCGATTGCACCATATAGGGAGCACAGCCTAGGCATACGGCCGATCGGCCAACTCGTCTACAACCCTTGGCTCTCTCCTGAAACCATTATAACTGATCATCCCTTAGACATTCAAGCTACTTTAACCAATCCACACACAAAACACGCCTGACCCAACCCCTTTTCCCGTTTAGCCACCTTAACTAGTGAGATGGGCCTACACGTGCACATATGGAAGCCAACTAGTGATAAGACCAGGATAACATTATCCTACCCTTTCCTTAAAACTGACATGCTCAACTGCTCATGACTATAATGGGACAAACCTGACCTGCTCAGTTCGCTGACATACTCAGTTGCTCAGTAACCCATTGGTCCATTACCTTTTATAGATTTCTTAGAAGAAATCTATTGACATAAGAGCTCATTACAGCTGATGTGACATCTTGACGGGGGAGAGTCACCAAGGGGTGTTACATATAAATAAGGGTCTCTTCTCCACGGTGCAGGTATGCGTTCTCTTCCTCTTCACTCCATTCAAATTCTATTTTCTCCACTACAAACTAACTTGAGTGTCGGAGTACATGAGCCAGGGACCCCTCGGAGCCAGGGACCCCTCGACCTTGCAATTGACGTTCCTCTTCTTTAGTGTTCACATTTCAAGATTCGAAGAAGTTGCTAGTCTACTAAGGTCAGCGATCTCATCGCATCACCCTTCACTTATCGTGGACATGATCACCTAGTATCCAATCAACTTGACCTACTGGGACTTTCAAGTTGAATTACTTGCACACTTAGTCAACCTTGTTAGATTGCAACACAACTTAATTTTGAACCTTTGTCAATATTAAAACTAGGTTCGATTATCTGGTGCTTCCAGCACTAATCGATACTTGGCAGTGGTGAAGTCTCAAAGGATCAAGGTTGATAGGATGTTAGACATGAGACTAAAAATCCTTGTAGGTTAAGGGTGATCGAATGCTAGACAATGATAAAATCACGGCAAGTTAAAAGGAGAAAAAAAATTATCTTCTAAGTGAGTAGGCGAATCAAGGGAAAGACCGCCTATTTAACTAAAAAATTTGAGAATCGACACGAATTTGACGATCAATAAAGTTTTACAGTCGATTAATTTATGAGTGTGTATAAGTTATGCTTCTGTCAAGGATGAAGACGGCATATCTCTAATATTTTACAGATTAATCAGATATAATTGGACAATTTATAAAAAAAAGAAATATAAGAAATCTAATTTTAGATAAGGGCATATTTCCTGTGGCATAAGATAGAAAATTAATCAAACTCTTGTTATCTTCCTATATTTAAGCGACCATCAAAGTTCTAAAAAAATAAAAATTTCTCTCAAGCGAGAAAGCAAAGTGCCACAAGCATGTACCAACGGCAACGGCGGCTTCATTAAATCTATATTTGCTTGTTATAAAAAATATCAGACAAATGTCCTGGGTATTGATACAGCAGTATATTTTCTTTTCAATATTTCAAATATATATAAGGATCGAATTTAAATTTTAGTAAATTAATTAATAATTTTTTAAATAAATAATTAACCTAAAACATCTAATAAACCATTTATTATAAATACTTTTTAATTTATAACAATTGATAAAAAAATTTTACGAGACCAAATCAATCATTTTCACAATTAATTTACATATGTTAGATAATAGATGCCAATTAAAAAAAAGATAACTTATAATAAATAATTATTTTATATTATTTATTTATATATATAAATAGTGCACTGATCTCCTGCGCGCTGTTTTGTGCGCGACTCATGCGCGCCCCTCTCCCTGACCGATCAGGCAATGGCCTGATCGGTCACACAGGGCACTGCGCCGATGGCGGTCGATCGGACAACATCGGCGGCCTTCGGCCGTCGCTCCCGAACAAATCTATAACCCTAGGGGGTACGATGAACCCTAGGGGTAGCGGTGAACCCGTCGGACAGCGATGAACCCGTCGACATTGGGTAACGACTGATCGGTCAGGGACTTTCCTGATCGATCAGGCACCTGCCTGATCGGTCAACCTGACCGATCAGGCAGGGGCGCGCATGAGTTGCACACAAAACAGGCGCGCAGGAGAACAAAATCGTATATATATATATATATATATATATATATATATATACACACACACATACGAATTTGATCTCCTGCGGACCGTGTTGTACGCACCCTCTGTGCGGACCACACTACGTGACTGATCAGGGAAGTCCCTGATCGATCACACCCTGTGATCCGCATAGGGGGTCCGCACAGACGGTCCGCAGGAGATCAGAACTTTATATATATATATATATATATATATATATATATATATATATATATATATATATATAAGAGTTTGATCTCCTGTGCCCCAGCCCACGCGCGACATCCTTCTTTTTTAGAAATTAAACAATTCCTCACGAAAATAAGAAAAATAATTTTTATTAATTTTTTTTTGTTTTTTTCTCCTCCCCATCGCTCGTTGCTCGTCTTCTTCGTTGGCGCGGCAGACGGCGGACGGAGGCGGCGACGGGCGGAGGCGGCGACGGCGGACGGTGGCGGTGACGCCAGCCGAAGGCGGCCGACTGCCTCGCCGCCTTCGGCTAGCGTCGCCGCCTCCGACTACCTCGCCGCCTTTGGCTGGCGTCGCTGCCACCGTCCGTCGTCGCCGCTTCTGCCCGTCGCCGCCTCCGTCCGCCGTCTGCCGCGCCAACGAAGAAGACAAGCAACGAGCGGTGGGGAGGAGAAAAAAAACAAAAAAAATTAATAAAAATTATTTTTCTTATTTTCGTGAGGAATTGTTTAATTTCTAAAAAAAATGTCGCCCGTGGGTGGGGCGTAGGAGATCAATCTCCTATATATATATATATATATATATATATATATATATATATATATATATATATGATCTAAACAGTAGCATTCTGCCCAAGGTGTAGCTTAGGCGAGACGTAATAGTGGTCTAATTTTGGAAATTAATAATCTGATTTCACCCTCATTGGCCGATTTTAGAAAGGCTATTGAAATAGCACATCTATTTTTAAATAGTAAAATATCAAAGTGAAATATCCATCTTTAAGAACATGTTCTTCCTACGTAAAACTAAAACTCCAAGGTATTTTAAAATTAATTTGACACTTTATTGTATATAAATTATGTAGGCGAAATATTCTTACATAAACTAAAATATCGATCATGGTCCATAAATTATACAGGCAAACTATTAAAATTAATTTGATACTTTATTTTATATATATATATATATATATATATATATATATATATATATATGATCCTGTCGCCGAGCGTAGTGGAACTGCAACTGGATGACGGTGTAGCGAGGGGTGACGTGGATGCCGACGGGATGTCCTTGCGCAGAATGACAGCGCCGTAGGGGGTATCCTCCGACGGAACGGAAGCGGGTGTCGCCTGGTGCACGGCTGGAGGTGGACCTGCTGAGGAAGATGACCGTTAGCAACCTAGCCGGGAGACGTCCCGGCAAGGCACTTCGACGGTCAAGTCAGTACTCCGATGAACAGGAAAAATAATGGAGCACTGGAGGTGAGGAGCTTCGTGCGCGCGTCCCTGATAATGAGGAGGGGAGTGGCTTATATAGCCGGGGAAAAGGACCAAGTATGGTGTCACGCCCCGAGACCCAGGAGCCGCTGATCCAATAGAAAATCGGACAGCACCTCCCCTGTCCGGCGGACAATTTACACAAACACACAGATAAATATATCACAACCACGCAGTTAAATGGCCTCAGGCCTCACATCCATGCAAAAATAACAGGTATATAACTATAACCGTCGTAAAACCAAAATATGAACTCACTTGAGCTGCCGGGGGCAGGAATAAAAACCAAAACCAAGCGAAGTCCAACATAGGACTCAAAAGTACAACACCATCGAATAAAAACATGAATACATGTTCAAAACATGCAACGGAAGCAAAGTATATACTACAGGGTCCATAACCGAAAAACGACATAAACTAAAACAAAGCCAAAGCTCCTCTCGAGCTGGGGACTGGCTACTAGGGATCTCCTGGCAGGCATCAACCTGAAATAAAATGTATGGCAACGGGGTGAGTCCATAGCTCAGCGAATACCCAACAGATATGCATAGAAAGTTATACCAACAATAAGGGGTCAGCTAATACAGTCTCATATCAACAATAGGGAAAGACTGGAACTGAAAATACTGGGTAGGTACATACCTGAATCCATCTAACCTGTACAGAGGGTAAGAAATACCAGTGGAATACCAATAGACATATAAGCACAGGTAACAAGTCTCCAGAATATGCAATGTCAAACAAGTGCAGCAAATAAGTGCAGCAAACAATGCACGATGCAAAATATGCACATGGTGCAATGCCATGGTCACCCCCTAACTCCAGTCAAGCCACCGAGACAGGCGATACTGTGTCGGCCGAGTGGGTAGAGCTGTGACATTGTACGCACTCTGCCATCACTGCTCCTGAGTGACCGAGTGGACAGGATGCTGTCGGGGGACCGCCCCCCTACCCCATGTATATATGAGGGAGCGTCGCTCTCATCTCCTCTGGTCTATGGGAAGAGAAGGGATCTCCGCCTGCTACCACGCTCCGAAGCCACTACCCCTGAGCGGTCGAGCGGAGCAGTACAGAGCAAATGCACACATCCTACGGTATCCACTAACCCATGAGTGGCCGTGTGCGCATATCATGTACCGGAAGACGATAGGCTCAACCACAAGGGAGTCGCTGATCGTCGGCATGCAACAATGCAAGGATGGTGTATGATAGATACACATACCTCCCTCCCAAGTCCTCAGTATACTAGGTCTCAGTCTGAAATCCTATAACAGGAAATACAGTTAACCTACAAGGTATACTGGCCGAAAACTACAGATCCCTCAAGGTCAAAGGCAGGAGATACATCACGATCTCTAAGCATACATATAGATATGACACTACCTGATACTGTATGGAACTAACAGCATAATAACTCAGGGATAAACCACAGGTATCTAGGACAGGCATAATAAACAGGGAGTCAACAAGTATCCAGAACAGGCATACTAACCAGGGATAACTAACAAGTATCCAAGACAGGCATAATAACCAGGGATAACTAACAAGTATCCAAGACAGGCATAATAACCAGGGATAACTAACAAGTATCCAAGACAGGCATAATAAACAGGGATAACCAACAAGTATCCAGAACAGACATAATAAACAGGGCTAGCGTATGATCTTACTGCTATCTATAACAGTCTATGCATAACAAGATGACAATATCATAAAGATAAGTCAAAGGGTACCCGCCTCCAAGAGTGTATAAATCCGTATCAAGCCGGAAGAACCACCCGCCAATAATCCGCAACCGTAAGGCAAATCAAGTCCCTGTATCAGGGATAGATTCAATTAGCTATTATAAAAATAATTAGCTAATAAATCCCTAATCCATTTTAGGGTTAACCTAATCCGTCCTTATCCATTTAATTACGCCTGATTAACTGGCATAGTTTCTAATTACTTCTCGTAATTGAAATTAGGTCTAAACCCAAATTCAAACACTAACACAAGACCCATGAACAAACCTAATTATTTCCCTTATAAATCCAACTCATGGTCTAATTCAAGTTCCCAGAGCTTACCTCAATAAGCTCACGGTAGGGATCTCCTACAGCTCTACCACAGCAGGATTCAACTTCGATCCACTAATCAAATATGAGCAACAACAGAAGACATTCAACTTCAGTAGCTAATCCAAATGAAGGGGTTGCTACAACAATGCAATTCACACTCCATATTCCCTAGTTTTCATTGATCCTAGATTTCTAACAGAGTCAAAAATCTATTCCAATTAAAATCAATACCTTACCTCGGATCAGAACTCTCCCTGCTGCTCCACTCAGAAGCTAACTAACGGCCGCTTCCCAGTGATCTGAAGACAAACACGCCAGGATGAAATCAGGGCAGGGAAATCGATCAGTCAATCCCTAGCAATACACCAAACTCAAATTCCGAATCCAACAAACAAAACCAATTTATCAATCTAAGAGAGGCAGACCCTTGAGCTACACGATCATCCCTTACCTCAATTTGGTGCCTCGGTGGAATTCAAATCAGAGAACGGACTTCCAGCCATTGAGGAAGATCCTAGCCTGCCCAGCCTCGGATCCCAGCCTGAACGCAGGGCTCGACTCTGCTAGTACACACGAGGAGAGGAGGAGAAGGAATCAGTTACTTCCGCTGCGACCTAGGGCTCCTCGGCGCAATGGACACTCTGAAAAACCCCAAATCGAAGGAGAGGCGATAAAGAGTAGTCGCCGGCGACGGTGGTTGCTGCGGCTAGGGCACGCGCGCGAAGGAGAAAAGTATCGGGGTGGTCTGCTGCTGGGCAACGCGAAGGAGAAGACAAGACGAGGAAAGGATCGTCGGCGTCGCGGCGTGTGAAGAAGGGAGGAAGAGGTCGGGCACTGTGGCGGCTTCGATCGGGCAGCGGGGTGTGCGGCGAAACCTTTAGCCCTAATAGCCCCTTATAACTTGTCCGTTTTGCATTTAAGTCCACCCCATTTCCGCCTAATTGCAAGAACACCCCTAGGTTTTTAAACTAAATTTCGTCTAGTCCTTGTAACTAATTATTCTACTACATTCTAGTCCCTAAATCTTGTCCAAGAGCTCAGAATTCCTAGGCCCCTTTTCCGAATTTTTTTTTTTCCCGGAGCGAGATAAAAATTCCTAGGCCTGTGTCAGGATTCTCTGACAGGGTCAGAAGATATGGTATGATTATGTCGATTTGAGTATGGCCTGTGTCAGGATTCTCTGACAGGGTCAGAAGATATGGTATGGTTATGTCGATTGTAACCAACCTTCTTTGTCGTATACTATTTGTCTTATGTGAGGACAAAGACAAGTTTCTGTAAGTCTCTGACAGGCGGCGCCTGTCAGAGAGTGTCAGTTCGTACGAGTGGTGACAGCCCGTTACCTGCAGCTGGTGCAGGTGTATTTTGTCCTTATCCCAGGGTGATTCCGAGAGAGTGCCCGAGTGGACACCCGGACGGCACGCCCGGATGGATATCAAGCATGGGCATAAAGGACTGCCGGGCGGATGCACTCGGATGGACGAGGCGTGTAAGCCTTAATGTGGTCGGCCGGGTTTGACCGGCCGGATGAACCGCTATATTTATTCTAACCGGCCGCCCTGAGTCCGTCCGGCCGGCGAAGCCCCTGGGCCCGGCCAGGACGTTTGTCGAGTTGGCGGCCCGTACAATGACGTGGACCTTGAAGCTGGCCAGGTCGTTTGCCACGTTGGCTGCCCGTATGGTGCCAAATATAGGGCAGGATCAATATATATATATACTTACTGTTCTCCACTTATTCAATTCCACTACTGTATCGGAGATGAACATCATGCTCAGTTTGCTTCAGATCTGGAGGCCATCAGGCACAGATCATACTTCCTGGTCGAGATGGCGATCGATGAATTTCTAGTAGATGCCGTTGAGCTCAAGAAACGATTTCCGAAGCCTGGATTTTATCCCCGTCGCCACATCGACCCACCCAAGCAGGGGAAAGTAGTCTGCCATGAAGAAGCTGGCTAAAATCTCCTGCGCTTCCCTGATCATGTCGTGAATGCTGCGGCCATCGCCGGCTATGTCTCCACCGAAGGCCGTCCTGCATGTCGTGTTGACGGCGAGGGAACTCGAGATGCGAGAAGAGATATGCTTCGCCATCCTGGCGATCTCATCTTCCCTTACGGACATAAAAGAGTT
Source organism: Boesenbergia rotunda (assembly GCA_024364735.1). Taxonomy (NCBI): domain Eukaryota; kingdom Viridiplantae; phylum Streptophyta; class Magnoliopsida; order Zingiberales; family Zingiberaceae; genus Boesenbergia; species Boesenbergia rotunda. The sequence goes on along the minus strand of JAGFNQ010006136.1, from coordinate 680,274 downwards.
GATCTTTTTGGCGCTGAAGAATTCGACCGTGTGAGAAAATAATCCAGATCATATTATCATCACACTTTATTTTTTTATTTTTATTTTGATAATTTTTATGGCTTAGTCTTTGGTTTATAACTTAGTCTTGGGTTAGCCTTTACTATCTTAATTGGATAACTAGCGAATTAGTCCTCCTATTTTAATTCCTATTTTAATGGGATTAGTCATGAATAAGTCTTGTTCGTGGTGTATTTAAAGGGTCCTAGAGGAATGTGAAACTGTCTCAGTTTTTGTAAGTTTGTTTCTTCCAGAAAAATAAATTCTTTCGTTCTTTCGGTTTCTTCGTTTTCCTTTTGTTCTTCTTGTATATTGGTGTGGTTCTTGGGTGCACTATTCTTTGGGTCTGGGCCAACAATTAGTATCAGAGTTTTGGTAGTATAGAGCAGCCAAGAATCCACGCTTCCACAATATCGAGCATCCTAGCGAAGGAGAATGACGGAGTGTCATTTCCCTATCCGATGTTAAGCTCTCACAATTATACTGTGTGGGCAATAAAGACAGAGGCAATTCTCAATGCCCAGGAAATTTAGAAGGTGGTAGAGCTAGAGAAAGAAGCCCAGATGGATGCAAAGAAGGACAAGAAGGCGCGTGCATACATCTTACAGTGTGTCCCCGAAGACATCCTTCTCCAGATCGCAAAAAAGAAGATGGCGAAGGAAGTCTGGGACAACCTCAAGATGAGGTACCTTGGTAGTGATCGGGTAAAGAAGGCTCGGGTACAAACGTTGAAGAGCGAGTTTGACACCCTTCGGATGAAGGAGACCGAGACGATTGATGAGTTTGCTGGCAAACTCAGCGCCCTGAGTAGCAAGTTCTCCACTCTCGGTGCCACGCTTAAAGATTCCTCTTTGGTAAAAAAGTTGCTCGATCCTGTCCCTGATAAATTCTTCCCTATTGTTGCCGGTATTGAGCAGTTCCACAACCTTGAGACTATGTCATTTGAGGAGACTATCGGGCGACTGAAGGCATACGAGGAACGAACACTGCGATTACGAGGCAACACCAACGGCATTGAAGGTGAGCTCCTGCTTACTCATGCCGAATGGTAAATGCGACAAAAAGGGAGCAGCATGGACACTCCGTCAGGAGGCACGGGGCGCGGGTCCAGCGGCCCTAATCGTGGCAAGTGGCGTGGGCGAGGGCGCGATCGTGGTCATGGTACGCAGCGCCAAGACAGTGCAGGAGGCACTAGCGGTAACAACAGTGGCACTCGTGACAAGAGTCATATAAAGTGCTTCAATTGTGAGAAAATGGGGCATTATGCATCCGAATGCTACAACAAGCGTCGTGATAATGAGGCTCACCAAACTTGCGACACCGATGAAGAGCCAGCACTGATGATGAGCGTGTCCCACGAGGAGTCTCATGCTAGCCGAGAGCGGCAAGATATGATTCTGCTAAGTGAAGAAAGGTTTCTACCAGAGATGTATCGCAGCGTTAAGAAAGGGGAAGATAAAGATGTCTGGTACCTTGACAACGGTGTCAGCAACTACATGACGGTCCATCGCGAGAAGTTTCAAGAACTAGATGAAACCATCACTGCGAAGGTGAGGTTTAGCGATGGATCAACCATTGAGATCATGGGCAAGGGGACGGTTGTGTTCGAATGCAAGAACGACGATCAGAAGGTTCTCCATGAGGTATACTACATTCCAAAACTTTGTAGTAATATCATAAGTCTTGGTCAATTGACAGAAACTGGGAACGAGGTGCACATGGAAGGAGATACCATGAAGGTGATTGATAAGAGCAGGAAGCTCTTGATGCTGGTAAAGCGAACACAAAATCACTTGTACAAGATAGCCTTGAAGACATTCAAGCAAGTCTGTCTCCTAGCAAACTTAGAAGACCCAACTTGGTTGTGGCATGCAAGGCTCAGGCATGTCAATTTCCATGACTTGAAGCTATTGGGGGAGAAGAAATTGGCGGTTGATATGCCACTACTGCCCCAACCGAACAAGCTTTGCGAGGTGTGTGTGATCGCTAAGCATGCAAGGTCGTCATTCCCGTGCCAAGCAAACTTTAGGGCGGAGAAGCCGTTGGAACTGCTCCATGCTGATATTTGCGGGCCAATCACACCATGTACGCTAGCCGGTAACAAGTATTTTCTTTTGATTGTTGATGATTTTACAAGGGGGATGTGGGTGTTTGTATTGGCATCAAAGGGTGATGCATTCCAAGCATTCAAGAAGGTCAAATCTTTGATGGAGAACAAGACTGAATACAAGATCAGAACACTTCGAACAGACCGAGGCGACGAGTTTCTATCCATGGAGTTCACTCGGATCTGTGAAAATGAAGGAATCGAGCGGCACCTGACGGCTCCCTACACACCCCAACAGAATGGTGTAGTGGAGCAGCGTAATCGCACCGTGATGGCTATGGCAAGATCTCTCCTCAAAAGTATAAATACGCCCGTAAGGTTCTGGGGAGAGGCGGTTAGGCATGCTGTCTATTTGCTGAACCGTCTCCCAACTAAGGCGCTCGGAGAGCGTACCCCATTTGAAGCTTGGATGGGGAGAAAGCCACATCTCACCCACTTGAGAGTGTTCGGTTGTGTTGTATATGTGAAAAACACAACCCCTCGTCTAAAGAAACTTGACGACAGAAGCTCACCCATGGTATACTTGGGTGTCGAGGAAGGTTGCAAAGCTCATCGTCTATTTGATCCAAAACATGACAAGCTACAAGTAAGTAGAGATGTAATGTTTCAAGAAAATTGTGAATGAACATGGAATGCAGGTGCCAACAATGAAGAAAACTTACCGGAGTTTATGGTGGGGGATGCATTCGACACTGACGAGATGATTGTTGCAGCAGACACTGAGGCAGGGGTGGAAGATGTCACACCACCGGCAACAGCTGTGGTACTCATGCCAAGAACGTCAAACACCCATGTAGCTACCTTGCCTTCATTAACAGACTCGCCCGAGTCTCAAGAAAGACCAGTCCGCTTTAGGTCCATTGCTGATATCTATGCCAACACTGAGGAAATTGTTGGTATTGACGAAGAAGAGAATGAGGCAATGCAGGTGCTGTTTGAAGAGCCGAACCTATCATACTCTGTCAGATTGGCGAGTAGATACATGGAGAGGCCTACAATCGTGTATCAAAAGGTGGTCAAACAGATCCTCAGTGATTTAGCCAGCTATCTCGATGGAAGGAAAAGCACAAGTGGAATGACTTTCTATTTTAATGAAAGTTTGGTGTCCTGAAATTCACAGAAGCAGAAGACAGTGACACTTTCGTCTTGTGAGGCAAAATTCATAGCAGTCACAACTGCGGCCTGCCATGCCTTGTGGTTGAGGAGCCTTGCCAGTGAATTAACCGGTGTAAAGCCAAAGCCGGTAACCTTGTTTGTTGATAACAAATCTGCTATAGCTCTCATGAAGAATCCGGTATTCCATGGTCGAAGCAAGCACATATATACAAGGTTTTATTTTATCAGAGAATGTGTTGAGAAAGGACAGATTGTGATTGAATTCATTAATACCGGAGAACAACGAGCCGATATATTAACTAAAACATTGCCAGGAGTGAAGTTAGCTGTCATGCGACAACTACTCGGCGTCCGTGATTTACAGCCATGTCTGGATTAGGGGAAGTAATGTGAGAAAATAATTCAGACGACATTATCATCACACTTTACTTTTTACTTATATTTTGATAATTTTTATGACTTAGTCTTTGGTTTATGACTTAGTCTTGGGTTAGCCTTTCCTATCTTAATGGGATAACTAGCGAATTAGTCTTCCTATTTTAATTCCTATTTTAATGGTAATAGTCATGAATAAGTCTTGTTCGTGGTGTATTTAAAGGGTCCTAGAGGTATGTGAAACTGTGTCTCAGTTTTTGTAAGTTTGTTTCTTCTAGAAAAATAAATTCTTTCGTTCTTCTTTCGTTCTTTTGGTTTCTTCGTTTTCCTTTTGTTCTTCTTGCATATTGGTGTGGTTCTTGGGTGCGCTATTCTTTGGGTCTGGGCCAACAGACGGTGCAGAGCTTGCGTATCTGCCTCCAGCCCTCGCCGTAAGGCTTGAAGGCGATGTTGGACGCGCCATAGGACAGCTCGAAGGTGGCGACGTTGTGGGGGCGGGAGCAGCAGGCGAGGTCGAAGGTCTTGAGGGCGTCCCTTGCGATGGCGGCAGAGGAGACGACGACGGCGGAGACTTGACCAAGCTTTAGGTGCATGAGCGGGCCGTACTGCTTGGAGATTTCCCATAGGGACTAGTGCAGCAGATTGCCACGTATCTGGTAGAGGTTACCGATGATCAGGAGCTTCGCAGGGCCTAGCGGGAGATTTTGGACCCCTGGATTGGTTCTTCTCGGCCGCCGGCGAGAAGGAGAGAGGAGAGCAGGGCGATGATGAAGAGAAGTGACAAGACGGGCGCATCCATTTTTGACAGTGGGCACCGAACAGAATGAAGAGATAGAGTGCCCTACGTCCATTTAAATAGATCTAGCAAGTTTGTACAACTTTCAAAAACATCCAAAATACTTACTTAACTTTCATATTTATCAAATATCTTTAAAAAAGATTAAAAAAAATAAAAATAAAACTGAGAAAAAATTCATGAAAACTCTACGAGCCATTGTTGCGAGAGTTCACAATGAACTCGTAGCCACACGGCCCTCACCTAACCCCGATTTGACCGTTACGTAACGAATACTTAAATTTGACTGTCATCTTACAGCAACCGTAAACCTAGACTTAAATTTACGAGTCTCGAAATTAGCAGTCGGATTTTTAACTTATATATATATATATATATATATATATATATATATATATATATATATATATATATATATATATTACTTTTCAAAAGATTTTACTCAATTTTTAATTGATTTAAATAAGAAATTAAATTATTTTTAGTTTATATTGTGATTTTAAATATTAGCTTTAAAGAGCTTAAGTCTCAAACTCATTTATTGTTATTCATACCCATTTGATGTGAAAATATTCTATATTTTGGACAAATGCTCAAACTTCCGTGAAGCTAGAAAAACTTGCTACCAAATATTTGTTCGAAGGCAATTGTCAAAACGCTAGATACTTCCACAAAAAAATGATTATCTTCTTTGATCTTATTCGCTTGTCTAGGATAACATGATCATCGAGATCTTTAACTATCCTAAGTTAAATTATGAAAATAATAATACATATATATATAATCAACATTTAACAAATATATAACAGTTATACAAGAATACAAAACTAGGCATCGTCTCGAATCATTGTTCTCACTTTATTAGCAAGAATATATAATATTTCCTTTTAAATTTGTAGAGAAGTGAAAGGACCTTGATGCCAAACAACTTAAAAATATAGCGGAAAACAAGATCCCTTGAGCAATCCATGAGAAAAATTCGTACGAAGTTCTATCTATCGAATAGTTATACCTTTGACGCATACCTTTAGCATATCCTGCAAGTCCTTGATTCATTGGATCTCTATACGATTAGAACGTTCGTGCCTCTAATAGTATCCATACGAACACGATCTCAAACTCCGAGATGAACCACCTTAGTTGTGCTAGCAACTTGGGATGGTTCACACAAAACACCAAAAACCCCCAAGAATGGGTTTTGGCCAAGAAGATGGAGAGGAGGAAGAAAATGATGAAAGACTTGTACAATTTCAAAAATTATAAGAAGCTTATGTATTCATCTAATGAATACAAAGAGATTTTAATCCTTGAACATCCCTTAATTTTAATACCAATAAAATTCAATGAATACTAAAAACTCTTGGTATTCATTTTGATTTTTCATCTTCTCTTCATCCAATGAAGACAATAACTCTTGGTTGTTGGTGCAGGAAGCACCATATCGAATCTTGTTTTGATATTGGCAAAGGGTTCAAAGTTAAGTATTATTGGTGATCTAACAATGTTACTCAAGTGTGCAGGAAAAGTCCTAGCGAAGGGCTGCTAGGCACCTAGCGAAGGACTGCCAGGAAACAAAGTCCTAGCGAAGGGCTGCTAGGCACCTGGCGAAGGACTGCCAGGATATAAAGTCCTAGCGAAGGACTGCTAGACACTGGCGAAGGAATGTCAGGGTACAAAGCCCTAGCGAAGGACTGCTAGGCACCTGGCGAAGGAATGCCAGGAGACAAAGACCTAGCGAAGGACTGCTAGGCACCAGGCGAAGGACAGCTTGGATCCGAAGACTTGGCGAAGGGCTGCTAGGCACCAGGCGAAGAACAGCTTGGTACTGAAGACCTGGCGAAGGATTGCTGGGCAAAAAGTCCAACCGGAGGAGCCGGTTGGCGACAGGTAAACTCTCCTGAGAGGAGTAGGTGAGGACGCGTTCCCCGACGAGGGAACAGTAGGCTTCGGTTCAACCTAGGGTTCCATTTTGGAGACCCAAAGTCAGAACCAAGACAGCTAAGGTTGTATAAACTCAATACTTTATTGCTTCATATTGTTTTGGACTAACCCTGGATGCAGGACCGAAGGAACGTGTGTCTGTAGCTCAGAATGCCCAAAGGAGAGAGGCAAGTAGCTGAGCAGGGCACCCCCAGTGTTCAGGGCGCCCCCAAGGCCAACACAAAACAAACGAAGCAACAAGTGCTTCGGCTGCTTATTGGCCGGGGCGCCCTCAGTGCCCAGGGCGCCCCCAGCGCCCAGGGCACCCCCAGCGCCCAAGGCGCCCCGCGCCTAAGCCAGCGAGGCCGATTACCCTTATCCAGCCGAGAAGCCCGCGCTGAAGAGTCAACCAGGGCGCCCCCAGCGTCCCGGGCGCCCCCAGTGTCAAATCTCAGCCCTATTCGAGTGGGATAGAGGTTGACCGAGAGAAAGGGGGATCGCGTGACACGTGGGGGGGGAGGGGCGCCCTCGACGTCCAGGGCGCCCCGAGGTGCTATAAATAGCACCCAACGCCAAGGCTTTCGAAAATCTAAGTTCTCGAACGCATTCACGCTCTTCTGCTTCCGCGCTCTGCTCCGGCAACCTCCCGACTCGAGATACAAGCGCCGACGACGTCCTACTGCTCCGGAAAAAGTAATCTACACCGGACGTCGGTAAAAAGAAGAGTTTAATTTCAGTACTGCACTTTAACTGTAATTCTATTTCTGTAACTGATTTTGCGCGATTATAGTATTGCCCGCAGTAAACGGTCAGCGATCGTGGGCCTTGGAGTAGGAGTCGACCTAGGCTCCGAACCAAGAAAAAAACTTGGTGTTTGAGTGTTTTTGTTTTTAATCTTCCGCTACGCATTCTCTTTTTCAATCCGAACGTTTAACGATATTCACCCCCCCCCCTCTATCGTTTCTCTCGATCCAACAAGTGGTATCAGAGCGGGGTAGTTCAAACTTGGTGCAACCACCAGTTTGAAAGTTTTTTTCGGATTTACGAATTTTTTATTTTATTTCTTTTCTTTTTCTTTAATCGAGGTGGTGCAACACCACTCGATCTTTATTTCAAATAAATAATATCTGTACGCCTTTTTGAATTTTGAATTCTTATTTTCTCGCCATAACTCAGAATTGATAAAACGAACAACTTTTGAAAATTTATCATAAAATTTTTTATTATTATTTTAATATTTTTCTTGAAAATCATGCTAAGCAAATTTTTTCCTAAACATTAAATTCCTACTTTTTCATCATTAATCAGAATTGACAAAATCAACATTTTCAAAAATTTATCATAAATTATTTTTATTATTTTATTATTATTTCATCTCGAAATTCGTGCAACATTTATTTTGGGCTATTTTTTTCCCTTCTCCCGCACTACTAATCCAAGACTAAGTCTTGGTACATTTCTGTTATTTCTTTTGTGTGCAAGGATTAAACTAAATGGACAACCATGAGTGGAACAGTGCCCGTCCACCACTATTCTTCGGCGAGAACTTCAAGTTTTGGAGATGTCAAATGGAGTCCCTTCTGAAGGCCCACATGGCCTTATGGAGGATCATCCAAACGAGATTCTCTTTTCCCATAGAAGATGAGTCATCAATCGAGTGGGATAAACTGGATGAACACACCCTCAATCAAATCGAGACCGATGCAAGGGCAACTGCAATCCTACAATGTGGCCTAACCAAGGAGCAACTCGAACTAGTAGGTCCATTCAGATGTGCCAGAGAAATTTGGGATAAACTAATCAATCTACACGAAGAGAGCTCCAGCATTGAGAACTTTGACTCCGGATCAGAAGATGAGAAAGAATCCAAACCTGACTGCGAATTCAAGGCACAGTAAGAAGACGAATTGACTGAGACAAAAATGGTAACCAATTTCGAATCTTCTTTTGAATTACAATTAAATAATCAGACTGATACTATAATGATCGAGGAAGGTATAATTTTCATTGCAGGGAAAACTCCAAGAGAAATGCAAAAGAGACCTCAACCAATACCTGAGTCCGACTCAGACTCAGAATCTGACGGCGAAGGAAGGGATCCTTGGAAACTGGTCTGGTTGGCTCGCGACCACTACAAAATGCCGAAGAAACAATCAAGCAAAAGAGAGATGGCTAGAATCAAGGGGGAGATTCCCAACCGGGAATCAAAAGGTAAATTTACAGTATTTAAAAATCCAATATTTACCTTGAATAACATGATTAACTCGTATAAATTAGTTAAGGTCAATACGTTAGAAAACTTAATTCACAACCATGCTAATTTTAAAAACCCAGAGTTTTATTTCGATTATGATGTAACTTAGATCATTTTTGTCTTGTTTGCTTTAATTGTGTGTTGCTTTTTATTTTATTTTTTTTTGCTTAGAAATAGGATTGGCTAGTATAAGGATTGAACCAACTTAACTGAAATTTGAACAACATAGTATTGGGTGGAGGTGAGATGATAGTACGTTAGGGAAGCCTTTTCTAATAAGGTCAAGTATACACTACTTGGTCTCTTTAGACTGGTGAAACTAGCCGAAGCTACCGATCCAAGACCCAAACTAGTTAGACCAGAATTTACCAAAAAGTAATTTTGAAGATGAAATTTCACTAAAAGGCATTGTCTAGGAAAGGGTTGATGATCCAATAAGGCTACGGCCAAAGAAGGCCTTGTGCCTCACCAAGAGCTGGAAGCCAATTTTTGAAATTCAAATTCAATTTACTCTTTGTTAAATTCGAATCTAACACAAATTTTTAGTTAATTTTAGATTCAAATATCTCTTTTCAAAATAAATTTAAATTGGGTTTAAAATTTAATTTAACTTTTTAAAATTAATCATGACCTTTTCAAAATAAATCTTTCTATTAAAATATGCATCTCACAAAACAGTTAAGGATATCCTGTTTTGTCACTTAGAAATGGGTGAGATGCTCAGGACCTAAAAGTTTAGTCCAACCCAATCAACCATACAAATCAAATTCAACTTAATTATTTACAATTAATTATTCTCAAATTCAACTTAATTATTCTCAATTAATTATTATCAAATTCAACTTAATTATTTTCAATCAATTATTTTCAAAATTCAACTTAACAATTTTTAAAATTCAAAGTTAAAATTCTAATTAATTTCAAAATCCTCAAAAATCATTTTAACTTTTAAACTAAGGTTTAATGTTTCAAAATTAACCATTTTTTTTGTTAAAATTAAATATTTGTCTCACACAACCCATAAGGTTAACATGTTTGACCACGTAGAACTGGGTGAGACATCTAGGACCTAAAAGCATGATTCGCTAACCTTTTAAATAAAAAAAAAGTTTGCAAAAGTTATTCAAACTTACCTCTAATTTTTAATTTATTGTACTGTACCCTACTTTTTCATTCCTAATATTTTTTTAATTTCATGTCAAATATCACAATAAATAGAGTCTAGGGCTTGTTCTGATTTAGTCATTAACTTGGTCAAAATAGTCAACCCTACTCCACATAGTCAAACCTGGTCAACAATGATATCCCTTAAGGAACTTAGATAAAAGTCAGACTGTGTCGGATACAGGGGGAGTTCTTTTTAATCTTTTTCAAAAAATTCAGAATTTTTCAAAAACCTTATGCTCTAAAACTTATTATCATATCAAAATAAGGTTTTCAAAAGTTGACTCAAAAACCCTCGTATATTACTATCTCTTTGAAAAATTAACATCATGATTTTCGAAAATTGTGCTATCATTTCAAGTTGTGTTTTCAAAGATTTATCTACTTGAAAGTTATCCTACTCAAAGGTTATTCAAGATTATTCTTTTGATTTTAATAAACCCTAAAGACACAGAGGAAGGTCCACTTCATGATCTACAAGGACTCCTAGGATGTGTCAAATTTAGGGGGAGTTTGAGTCAAAAGAAGAATTTCTGAAATATTTTTTTGGTAATTATTTATTTTGAAGTTATTAGATAATTCTTATAATTTAAATCAAACCCTAAAACTCAGAGGAAGATCGCTTGTAGTCAACAAGCTTCCTAGGACTGAGTCAAGCTTAGGGGCAGATTAAATTAAAAGAATTATTGAACATTTTTTTTAAATTATATGTTTTCATGCACTGCAAGTTTAAAATCCTTTTGAAGACTTAAATAATTTTTGTTCCAAAATACTATTATTTTATTTTCAAAATTCTTGTGGCTTATGAAGTTACTTTTATAATATTTACTTGGATTGAAAAATTTCTAGGACACTTAGGAAAATGCCCTTGTAGTTAACAAGGTTTCCTAGGATTGTGTCAGACTGGAAAGGAAACCATGTCAAGTAAAGTATTATATTAAATTTTTTTAAAATATTATGTTCAAAAGTATTTATTAGTACTTATATTTGTCAAAAATGCATAACATCCTGTAAAAGTACTAATACTTTTTCAAAGCACTAATATTTACAAAGTACGAATAATTTTTAAAGTGCAATACTAAACATGTTTAAAAAAAACAATTTTTTTTCAATCTTTTTCAAAGTGAAAATGGGTTTCAAATTTTCTTTTGCATAACATTTTGTTGTATTCTTCCAAATGTACTATCTGTTAAATGAAAATATTTTTTTTAAATCTTTTCCAAATAAATACTTCTCTAAGGCAATAGTATTCTAAGTACGTGAATTTTCTAAAAACTTGCCTACAAATACAAAATATTTTTTTAAATTCACAATATTTTTCAAAGTGGAGTTTTCATTGGTACAATTTAAGCTACTTGCTATACTTTCAGAATTATAACAAGTATTTTTATTTTCAAAGCTCATAAACTCTGATACACACATTTCTTTCTTAAATCTTCTTTCAAAACCTCCTTATTGATATATGGCCAAGGGGGAGAGAAATAGAAAAGAGAGAGAAATTTTTTATCTCATTTTCACAAAAAGCTAAGTATTTCTAAGTGCTTTAAAATTGGTCTAAGAATTTTTTAAAGTACCTTAAAAATTTCTAAGTACTTCAAATTGTTTTTAAGTGCCAAGTGTTGTTAATTTTCAAACTACTTCAAGTGCTTTCAAGTATTTCTAGTGCTTCAAATTTTTTAAGTATGTCTAAATGTTTCAAATGTTTTTAAGTACATGTTTTTAGTAAATTTGTCTGAGCAAAAACTTTTTGAAAATTTTGACAAATGGTTCTAAGTAAAGTTTTTTAAAAACTTGTCTAGAAATTTTTTTAAAGATTTTGTTTTTCAAAATACACAAAGTATTTCCAAACAAAGTCTTTTAAAACAAATTTTCTCCCAATTCTCAAAGTTGAACCAGTTGTTAGGGAAATTTGGCTTCAAAATTTTGCCTAAGTAAAATTCTTTTTGCAAAGCCAAGTAAAAGTTTTGTAACAAAATTTAGATTTGCAAAAACTTTTTACTTTTCCTTGTTCACCGATGTTTGCTTTTGATATATGTCAAAGGGGGAGGAAGGGTCAAAGTTAAGTGTTAAGTTAAGTATTTTATAACACAATGATTCAGGGGGAGTATGAGAAAATTTTTTCTGTTCAAATTACATTGGTTTTAGACTGTTCAGAATTGCTATGTTTTATTGGTCTTAACCTTCTTGCTTAAACTGTTGTAATTTTTACTTAACTTTGAATCGTGTTGCCATAAATCAAAAAGGGGGAGATTGTTGGTGCAGGAAGCACCATATTGAACCTTGTTTTGATATTGGCAAAGGGTTCAAAGTTAAGTATTATTGGTGATCTAACAATATTACTCAAGTGTGCAGGAAAAGTCCTAGCGAAGGGCTTCTAGGCACCTGGCGAAGGACTGCCAGGAAACAAAGTCCTAGCGAAGGGCTGCTAGGCACCTGGCGAAGGACTGCCAGGATAAAAAGTCCTAGCGAAGGACTGCTAGGCACTGGCGAAGGAATGCCTGGGTACAAAGCCCTAGCGAAGGACTGCTAGGCACCTGGCGAAGGAATGCTAGGAGACAAAGACCTAGCGAAGGACTGCTAGGCACCAGGCGAAGGACAGCTTGGATCTGAAGACCTGGCGAAGGGCTGCTAGGCACCAGGCAAGGACAGCTTGGTACTGAAGACCTGGCGAAGGATTGCTGGGCAAAAAGTCCAACCGGAGGAGCCGATTGGCGACAGGTAAACTCTCCTGAGAGGAGTAGGTGAGGACGCATTCCCCGACGAGGGAACAGTAGGCGTCGGTTCAACCTAGGGTTCCATTTTGGAGACCTAAAGTCAGAACCAAGACAGCTAAGGCTGTATAAACTCAATACTCTATTGCTTCATATTGTTTTGGACTAACCCTGGATGCAGGACCGAAGGAACGTGTGTCTGCAGCTCAGAATGCCCAAAGGAGAGAGGCAAGTAGCTGAGCAGGGCGCCCCCAAGGCCAACACAAAATAAACGAAGCAACAAGTGCTTCGGCTGCTTACTGGCCGGGGCGCCCTCAGTGCCCAGGGCGCCCCCAGCGCCCAGGGCGCCCCGGACGCCCAGGTTGCCCCCAGCGCCCAGGGTGCCCTCCGCGCCTAAGCCAGCGAGGCCGATTACCCTTATCCAGCCGAGAAGCCCGTGCTGAAGGAGTCAACCAGGGCGCCCCCAGCATCTCGGGTGCCCCCAATGTCAAACCTCAGCCCTATTCGAGTGGGATAGAGGTTGACCGAGAGAAAGGGGGATTGCGTGACACGTGGGGGGGCGCCCCCGACGTCCAGGGCGCCCCGAGGTGCTATAAATAGCACCCAATGCCAAGGCTTTCGAAAATCTAAGTTCTCGAACGCATTCACGCTCTTCTGCTTTCACGCTCTGCTCCGGCAACCTCCCGACTCGAGATACAAGCACCGACGATGTCCTACTGCTCCGGAAAAAGTAATCTACACCGGACGTCGGTAAAAAGAAGAGTTTAATTTCAGTACTGCACTTTAACTGTAATTCTATTTCTGTAACTGATTTTGCGCGATTATAGTATTGCCCGCAGTAAACGGTCAGTGACCGTGGGCCTTGGAGTAGGAGTCGACCTAGGCTCCGAACCAAGTAAAAAACTTGGTGTTTGCGTGTTTTTGTTTTTAATCTTCCGCTACGCATTCTCTTTTCCAATCCGAACGTTTAACGATATTCACCCCCCTCTATCGTTTCTCTCGATCCAACATTGGTATTCCTCTTTAATAAATTTATTAAACCCTTTAATGGATTATTAACCCATTTTAAGTGGTTGAATCTAATCTAAATGAGTACAACTCGGATTAGACTTAATCTTATAATCTAATTGGATTCACCTGAGTTTAACTCAGTTAATTCAATTTCGGATTACATTTTAGTCAAACTAAAATTAACTTATCTCCGAAACATCGTGCCCTTTGTGTATGACCTAATAAGTTCTCGTAACATTGACAATGTATCTAAATTACTTTAGATACATAAACAATGAGTAACATCTAGTAATGCATCATTGCTACCCAAGTGACGAACATGTTGAGATACGACATAACATTTCCGTGTCTATTATAATGTGTGACTCTTTCCTTCTATTATCGATATCTAGATTGATCAATGAGGCAAAGACCGTGTCACCCTCTAATCTATCTTTGTGTTTCTTGATTCCCAAGTAGACTCACTTAACCAAATGAGCTCAATATCTCATAGTAACTTATTTGAGCATGACCATATATTTTAGTAGTCCTACTCGATCAAGGGACCCACAGATATCACTCCGATCATATGAGAGGGATAGATTGCATCTACATCACTCACATCCCTCTGTATAATTTATTGCATACCCAGTGATAGATTTTATATTCTACCCTGTTATAGGTGACATTTGACGATACTAAAGCATACAACTCCTTATGTAGGGAACCGTAGTGACTTCAAGTCTAAGAATTATTCATTCCAATAGTCACTATGAGAAAGTTTATGATACTCATATAATCATTCATGAAACTTTCTTATGGCAGGTTAATTCAATACATATTCTATAATATATACACATGTATTAACTTGATATTCCATATCCAAGACGTGCGAGATCAAGTCATCAATTGACATACATGCTAGTCTCAACGCATTAATATTGACCTTGAATATTAATACTTGAATAAGAATAGTTAAGAGTTGTTAAATATGACAACTTGAAAACCCGTCTAGAAATTTTACCAAGAATTTATGGATAGGGTTTTAGGGTTTTCGAGCCTTTGGATGAAGTTTAAAGAGGTGTATTTGGATAAACCAAAAATTTAAAGGGGATGGTTGCTTAAATCCTAAATGTAGGGGTGTAGTTTGAATTTACCATGAATCCTGGGCTTAAATGCAAATGTGCAAGCCTTAGATGTGCCCCTTTCTTCTTTCTCTTTCGCCGCAGCACGCACAGCCCGAGCCCGATCCCACACCTCCTCTTCTCCTCTCCTTCTCGTCTACACCGCCGATGCTGCATCGAGTGTCTCTTCTTCCACGATCTTGTGCGGTGCCCCTCGTCCGAACCTCTACATCTTTCTTCACTCAACCTTCGGCGGGGATCGTTCATCTGATTCTCCTGATAGAGGACTCAGGGGAGTATGGATCTGAGCTGATAGGGGACCTCGATACCCCCTCGCAAGCCGTTTTCGATAAACCTTGTCCGTGAGAAGGTAAGCTGTGCCATCTTCTTTCCTTGCTATTTCCTTGGATAGTTGCAAGCGATTGTCGGCGGCCATGGTGCCTGATTTTATGCCATAATTCACAACATTTCCTTGGCATTCCAATGAATTGGAGTTTGCATGAGTTGTTAGCTCAGATCTCTATCTGCGATTGGTTGATCTTCCTCTCTCTATTGTTGTGTCGCCTGATTTGGTGCAAGGAAGCTCTTCCAATACCTTATCAGGTAAGGTTTATGAGTTATAGTGTCGATCTTTGGATGAATTGGCTTGAGATTCATTAGATTAGTGTAGGTGAATTGTAACCTAATTAAATTGTAGCTTGCAATAGAAATTCTGTATGGGATATGTGTTGTAGTTTTGGAGTTCGATTGGCAGGGATTTGATTTCCACGTTATGGTTGTTTAGCTCTATTAATTTATCCTATTCCCTGTCGCGAGTCACCGGTGGATGGTATTGGTTGGTAGCTAAATTAGGTTTTTAGTTTAATTGCATGATTGGATCACAAAATGTTAGTAGTGATTCTACTGCTTTGGGTTCTGAGGAGTTGCCATGTGCTATTTGGATGGAAGTGCCTGTGTAGGTATTTGATCAGTTGGTGGATGAGAACCTAATATGTTGTATATTGGACACTGCTAGCTTGTTGGTCTATTTGGGGTAATTGATTCTAGTGGGTGGTGGTTTATCCCTAACGGAATTGATACCATTACATGGTTTGGGGTGTATTTCATGGTTTCTCCAATTTTGATTGAATTAGATTAAGGATTAATTTGGTATGTGGTTTTGTATCCGGTTGGATGAAGTTAAGCTTCAGTTAGAGTCCATCCTTATCCTGCCGTGAGCTATGGTAAAGGGGTCAATTAAATGATTTTAATATTGTGATTAGACCTAAGATTTAACCTAATCTTAATTACGCGGGGTAATTAAGAGTCTTTCATTTAATTAGAGGTAATTAAAATGAAAGGGAATGGTTAGGTTAACCCTAGTATGGCTTAGGGTTTAATTAGCTAGTTACTATCTTTTTGTAATAGCTAATTAAATATGTCCTTGATAGAGGGGCTTGACTTGGATTTATTATTGCTGACTACTGGCGAGTGGTTCTCATTTGATACAGACATCTACTATTTAGAGGCGGGTACTTCTTGCTTGTATCTGTAGTTCCACTTTACCTTTATGCATGACTATTTGTATTTATGTTGTAGGCTGTTATTTACCTTTATCTGCTACCGTTTGTTAACTGCTTGATACTTATACTTGATCTTGGATATGATCTAGTTTTTCCTTCTATACAGTCTCGTTTATTTGTTATCTGATTCTGTATAGCATTGGTATGAGCATGAGTATGTAGATATAGGATAGCATACCACTGTATGGTTGCATTGATTGATTCTAGTCATACTTGCACGTGTATCTAGATATATGATGATTGAGTTATGATGCATGTTTACGTCCAATGCATGTTAGGTTGAGTTATGTGTCGATGACTTAATAGGGTTGCATGTGTTAGAGTCATGCACCATCCCTGCATTGTTACATGCCAGCGATCAGCGACTCCCCTGTGATTGAGTCTATCGTCTTTCGGCACATGATATGCACACACGACTACTCATGGGATAGTGGATACCGTTGGTGTGAGTGTATTTGCTCTGTACTACTCCGCTCGACCACTCATGGGTAGTGGTTTCAGAGAGTGGTAGTAGGCAGGGATCCCTTCTCTTCCCATAGACCAGAGAAGATGAGAGATATCTCCCCCATATAAACATGGGGCGGAGTGAGAGCTCCACCAGCATCCTATCCACCCAGTCACTCAGGAGGAGTGATGGCAGTATGCGGACAGTGTCACAGCTCTACCCACTCGGCTGATGCATATAACATGCCTCGGTGGCTGGACTGGTGTTAGGGGTGACCATGTCATTGCATCATGTGCATATAATGCATTTGTGAATTTGATTGTGTTTGCTGCATTTATTTGCTGCATATGTTTGACATGTACATACATGATATACAATTTGAGTGGTGTAATGACCCTGCACTTGCTCGTATAATACAAGTCCTTTTTATGGTCAGGATAGGCTGATTTCTGGTATGTACAATCATTTGTTACTTCAATTATGCATATTTCTGATACTCCTGCTGAGACTGTATCATGTTGTTTCTGTATAGCTTACAGCTAATTTTTCTGTCATGCATATCTTTCACTATACCCGCAGAGTCCACTTGGACTTACCACCCGTCACAATGCTTTGGTTTTCAGGTTGATAGCTCACCGGAGGAGCCTAGTTACTAGTCCCGGGTCCCCATGACTCCATTTGTTGGGTGCTTCCATGCATTTGGTTTTCTTTATAACATTGGCTTTGGTGTTGTATTCATTACTATATTGCAGTCCTGTATTTTTTTATTCACTCGTGCGGTATTGTATTTTTGAGTCCTTTATTGGACTTTGTGTGGTTGTTTTTGCTGTGTATCTACCCCGGGCAACTCAGGTTAGCTTTACAATTTTTAGTATTGTGATGTTTCTATTTCCCATATGTTATATATCAGTTTTGAGGCTTGAGGCCAAATTATGAACTGCATGTGTTGTATGTATGTGTAAATTGTTCGCCGGATAGGGGAGATGCTGTCCGATTTTATATTGGATGAGCGGCTCCTTTGGTCTTGGGGCGTGATAATTTATTTTTGGTATCAGAGCCCAGGTTGCGAGATACCTTGGGGACTTGTGGATTTTTTTCGGTGTCTATTTAATACCAATTTATTTTGGTATCAAAGCCGAGGTTTTGGTGAGTCATTTTCGGATTTGTTGGAGTTAAATCTGATACCTTCTCGGTAGGTGTCGGAGCTCGGATTTGATGAGATATACCCGAGTACATTTCGGATCTTCGGAGTCATTTTCGCTACATGATTTGAACTCTGGGACCTGGCGGCGATGGGACATCTACGGATGACAATGGTATAATCTGGTAAAGTTATTTGACTTATACCTTTAGTATCCAATGGAAAATATTGTAACAAGTATGACTCGGCGTGGACGTGCTCCCACACTGAGACATAGTCATGGGCGGCCACATAAGACTACGATAGGGTCTTCGATGACAGGGTCACCCGAGAGACCGATGGAGACGGGGTCGGTCGGTCATGGACAAACTCCTCCGAGTGTTCTAAGGCCCCCATCTCCACTGTTGCCAGCAGTTCTAACCGTTCCACCGGTGACTAACACACCAGTTGTCCCCATAGTACCAGCATCGGTGCCTATTACCGCGCACTCAACTGGACGATCAGTGGTACCCACTGCTACACCTCCAGTGGTGCTTGCAGTTCCGTATCCAATTGTACCACTGTCGGCACCCACTACCCTACATCCAACAACGCCCACACCCTCAGTGATGTCGGCCTATGCATATGCATCTGTACCTCCATCAGTACCTACACCCC
This sequence comes from Boesenbergia rotunda, assembly GCA_024364735.1. Classification (NCBI taxonomy): domain Eukaryota; kingdom Viridiplantae; phylum Streptophyta; class Magnoliopsida; order Zingiberales; family Zingiberaceae; genus Boesenbergia; species Boesenbergia rotunda. Next base: position 661,873 of record JAGFNQ010006136.1, on the reverse strand, counting down.
AGCTGTGCCCACTGTGCTTGGTCCATCAGTTCCCGTAGCAGTGTCCCTTACAATGTTAATATCAGTTGGTACTTTGCATATCCTCACATCTCCTCTATCGATGGTCTCTCGAATGAGATGGAAATGTCGTAGTATGTGTTTGGACCGTTGATGAGAGCGAGGTTCGTTAACCTATGCAATAGCCCCATTGTTGTCACAATAGAGATCTATTGAGTTCACTATGCTATGAACCACATCAAGCTCTATAATAAACTTCCAAATCCAAACAACCTCCTTTTCTACATCAGAGGCAGCAATATATTCGACTTCTATTATAGAATCTGCTACTATATCTTGCTTCAAACTTTTTGAGCTCACAACACCACCATTCAAGCATAATACATACCCTGACTGTAATCTGGAATCATCCTTGTCAGTTTGGAAGCCTGCATTGTTGTAACCCTTTACAGTGATCTCCTCATCACCTCCAAATCTCAAGAAATATTTTTTCGTCCTTCGTAAGTAGTTAAGAATATTTTTGACACTTGTCCAGTGACTTTCACCTATTCTGATTGGTATCTATTCATCATGTTCAATGCATATGAGACATCAGGGCGAATACAAAGCATGACGTACATAATAGACCCTATAGCAGATGCATAAGAAATCTGATCTATGCGGACCCTCTCTACCTCTCCTCCTTAGAAGAGAGGCATTGAGTCTTCGAAAGACTCACACCATGTGACATTGATAGAAATCTCTTTTTGGAATTCTGCATGGAAAAATGATTAAGTACCTTATCAATATATGTATTCTGACTTAGGCTAAGCAATCTCTTAGATCTATCTCTATAGATCATAATGCCTATAACATAGGCTGCTTCACCTAAGTCCTTCATTAAGGCACAATTCCCAGCCATATCTTCACAAACTATAGTGAAGGGATATCGTTTCGAATGAAGAGTATGCCATCTACATACAAGATTAGGAAGATAACTGTGCTCCCACTAACCCTCTTGTAGACACAAGGTTTATCTTCATTCTTGATAAAATCAAATGCTTTGATTGCATCATCAAATCAAAGATTCAAGCTTCAAGAAGCTTGTTTTAGCCAATAAATGGACCTTTGCAACTTACATACCTTTCCAACATTCTTTGGATTTACAAAAACCTCAGATTATGTCATGTATACATCCTCGAGTAGATTTTCATTCAGAAATTCAATTTTGACATCTATCTTCCAAATCTCATAATCATGGTAAGCTGCAATAGCAAGCATGATCCGAATAGACTTAAGCATCGCAACTGGTGAAAAGATTTCATCATAGGTTATACCATGAATTTGCTTGAACCCTTTACCTACCAATCACCCTTTATAAGTATGCATTAGACCATCCATGTCAATTTTTCTCTTAAAGACCCACTTAGACCCAATGGGTTTGACCCCTTCAGGTGTATCAACCAAAGTCCACACTTGGTTAGTGTACATAGCTTTGATTTCGAACCTCATGACCTCTAGCCATTTCATAAAATCTAGGCTCATCACAGCCTCTTGATAGGATATTGGCTCATTCAGTCAGCAAGCATAACATCATCGTGGTCAGCCAAGAAACATTAGTATCTCTCAGGTTGACGATGTATCCTATCAATTCTATGTAGAGGTTGGTCTATTTAAATAGGTTATTGCTCTATAACTTCTTGTGAAACAAACTCATGATCCACAACACTTTGTGGTATCTGTTCAATTTCCATCGAAGCCTCAGTGTTATTTTCTACATCTTGATCTTCATTAAGATGGATTTTACTCCCATTGGTTCTTTCAAAAATAAACTCTCATTTTAGAAAAAACCCCATTTCTAGCGATAAACATTTTATCTTGTGTGGGATTGTAAAAGTAATTGTAAGTACCCTAAGTTGGTTTTGATGTGGTTAACCGATTTAAGTTAGGTCCTGATGTTTTTAATCCCTGTGTCTAAGTGTATAGGAACATAGGAGCGTAGGAAGTCGAGCGGAAGACGTAGTGGTTGAGAAGGATGGCATGGAAAGGGAGCCGACGGGCTCAGTGCATCTAAGGGGTGTGGAGCTCTGGGAAGAGTACGCTGGTAGAGCGAGAAGGACACACGCGGTGTACGAGGGACGAGAAGCTGAGAGGAAGGACACTCGAGGGGCCAAATGCTGGAGTCGGGTTCGGGTGAGCCTAACTCCGGTTAGTCAGAAATCACCCAAGAAGACAAGGGAAGTCACATTGGAGAGTGGTCGGTGACTGCTGACCAAACCCTCTCTTGGGCGACCATAAGCATACGGGTGCCTGGGATCTCGGGCGCCTGAGCACTTGGGCGCCCTTGTGCCAACAGCCGCCTGAGAGGCTATTCTTAGCCTTTTGCGAACTTTGCTCCTTGGATAACCATCAGGTCATGTGTCAGGTCCACAAAAGCACTCAGGCACCCTATAAGTCCATCTCAGCAAACAAATAACTATGCCCGGGAATATAAATAGACCCCTGGAGCTCAGCTTCAATTCATTCATTCAATCCAAGCATTAGTAAACTAGAGCTTCAATTCATTCATTCAATCCAAGCATTAGTAAACTAGTTCTTTGTAATAATTCTTTTTTTTTGCGCTTTCCACGTGTAAGAGACTTCTCTACCCGAAAGAGTTTTATTCAGGAGAATCGAGCCACATTCCACCTTGGATTAGCAACCACCCCGGTTGCAAACCAAGAAAGTTCTAGTATGATATACCATTTGATTGGTGTGATGACCCTGCACTTGCTCGTATGATACAAGTCCTTTTTATGATCAAAATAGGCTGATTTCTAGTATGTACAATCATTTGTTACTTCAGTTATGCATATTTCTGATACTCCTGCTGAGACTGTATCCTATTATTTCTGTATAGCTTATTCAACTACTTTTTCTACCATGCATATCTTTCACTATACCGCAGAGTCCACTTGGACTCACCACCCATCACAATGCTTTGGTTTTCAGGTTGATAGTTCGCCGGAGGAGCCCAATTTCCAATCCTGGGTCCCCACGACTCCATTTGTTAGGTGCTTCCACGCATTTGGTTTTCTTTATAGCATTGGCTTTGGTGTTGTATTCATTTCTATATCGCAATCCTATATTTTTTTATTCACTCGTGCGGTATTGTATTTTTGAGTCCTTTGTTGGACTTTATGTGGTTGTTTTTGCTGCGTATTTGCCCTGGGCACCTCAGGTGAGCTTTACAGTTTCTGTATTGTGATGTTTCTATTTCCCATATGTTATATATCTGTTTTGAGGCCTGAAGCCAAATTATGAACTGCATGTGTTGTATGTATATATAAATTATCCGTCGGATAGGGGAGATGTTATCCGATTTTATATTGGATCAGCGGCTCCTTTTGTCTCTGGGCATGACAATTTATTTTTGGTATCAGAGCCCAGGTTGTGAGATACCTTAGGGACTTGTGGATTTTTTTTGGTGTCTATCTAATACCAATTTATTTTGGTATCAGAGTCGAGGTTTTGGTGAGTCATTTTGGGATTTGTCGGAGTTAAATCTGATACATACTCAGTAGGTGTCGGAGCTCATGTTTGATGAGATCTACCCGAGTATATTTTGGATCTTCAGAGTCATTTTTGCGACGTGATTTGAACTCTAGGACCTGGTGGCGATGGGACATCTCCGGACGACAGTGGTATAATCTGGTAAGGATAGTTGACTTATAACTTTAGTAACCAATGGGAAATATTGTAACAGGTATGACTCGGCGTGGATGTGCGCCTGCACCGAGACGTGGTTGTGGGCGGCCACGTAAGTCTACTATAGGGTCTCCGATGACAGGGTCACCTGAGAGATCAACAGAGATAGGGTCGGTCAGTCATGGACAGACTCCTCTCAGTGTTTCGAGACCCCCATCTCCACTGCTGCCAGCGGTTTTGACCGTTCCACCCGCGACTACCTCACAATCATCCCCACAGTACCAGTATCGGTGCCTGCTACCGCATTCTCAGCTGGACCATCAGTGGTACTCACTGCTGTTGGTGCAGGAAGCATCATATCGAACCTTATTTTGATATTGGCAAAGGATTCAAAGTTAAGTACTATTTGTAATCTAATACAGTTACTCAAGTGTGCAGGAAAGTCCTAGTTAATCTAGGCAAGAAGTCCTGGCCGCGGGCTGGGCACCTAAGACCTGACCAAGGGTTGGGCACTAAGTCCTGGCCGTGGGCTGGGCAACTAAGTCCTGACATAAGGTTGGGCAATAAGTCCTGGTCGTGGACTGGGCACTAAGTCCTGGTCGTGGGCTGGGCAACTAAGTCCTGACATAAGGTTGGGCAATAAGTCCTGGTCATGGACTAGGCACTACGTCCTGGCCGAGGACTGGGCACTGAAGACCTGGTTCGAGGAATTGGGCACTAAGACCTGGCCGAGGGCTGGACACCAAAGACCTGGTTCGAGGAATTGGGCACTAAGTCCTGGTCGCGGACTGGGCACGAAGACCTGGTGAGTAAAGCTAGGCAAAAGTCCAACCGGAGGAGCCGGTTGGCAAAAAGGTAAATTCTCCTGGGAGGAGTAGGTGAGGACGCGTTCCCCGTCGAGGGAACATTAGGCGTCGGTTCGACCTAGGGTTCCATTTGGGAGACCCGAAGTCAGAACCAAGACAGCTACGACTGTAAAGATGGACTAATATTCTTGCCTTGTTTGTTTTGGAACTAACCTTGGATGCAGGGACCGAAGGAGTGTGTTTCTGCAGCTCAGAACACCCCAAAGGAGAGGGGCAGGTAGCTGGGCTAGGCGCCCGGGAGGTCCCGGGCGCCCAAGGTCAAAGCCAAAGAGGAGTCGAAGCAAAATCAGCCACGAAGCCAGTGGACCAAGTCAAGCTAGGCACCCGGGAGGTCCCGGGTGCCCCAGTCAGCTCCAGAGGCCAATTCGGAAGGGATAAGCACTGACCGAGCTGCGGATGAAGTTTCTCCGATTTGAAGGCACGTGTCAGGCGCCCCCAGGAGCACTATAAAAGGGGCTCGACCCCAAGGCTTCAAAAATAATTTTCCAACGCCTCTAAGCTTTTCGTTCAAGCGCTCTGCTTCGGCAAACTCCGATCTCGAGACTCTAGCACCGACGACGACCCTTTGCTCCGAAGTACAATCCACACCGGGCGTCGGTAACAAAAGTGTATTTGTTTATTTACTGCACTACTCTTGTACCAAATTCTGTAAATCTTTGCGCTATTATAGAATTGCCCGCAGTAAACGGTCAAGGACCATGGGCCTTAGAGTAGGAGCCGACCGCGACTCCGAACCAAGTAAAAATACTTGTGTTCCTTGTGCGTTTTTTTTAATTCCACTGCGTATTTTCTCTTATTCTTATCTGAAAAGTTTTCACGATATTCACCCCCCCCTCTATCGTGTTTCTCGATCCAACAACTGCTACACATCCAGGGGTGCCTGCACTTCCGTATCCAGTTGTACCACCGTCGACACCCACTACCGTGCATCCAGCAGTGCCCACACCGTCAGTGATGCGGGCCTGTGCATATGCGTCTGTACCTCCATTAGTACCTACACTCCTAGTTGTACCCACTGTGGTTGGTCCATTAGTTCCCCCATCAGTGTCCTTTACGAGTTATTCGGTGGCACCATCAGTTGTTTCGGCTCCAGGAGTCTACCCAGCTTCACCAATGGCTCCGGCTCCAAGATTTTCCATGGTTCCGCCTGCAGCTCCTGCTTCAATACCTACTGTAGTTCCACTGGTGGATCATGTTGTTCCGACGGACTAGGCCAATGCCAGAGCACGAATACTAGTACTTGCAAAGTCGGTGAAAGGCTGATTCACTATGTTCCATGGACGATCTGACCCTCGGGCTGCCCGCTCCTGGATAGAGACTTTAGATGGTACTTTCTATTACATGGCCTGCTCAGAGTGGGAGAAGGCGGAGTTGGCTGCTTATCATTTGCGAGACGAGGTGGTTTCCCGGTGGGCCTCATAGCGCCTAACCTGGGCCATCTTCTGAGAGGCGTTCGAGAGCCAGTACATTCCAGTAGCCTATCAGATGTCACAACGTTAGGAGTTCTTGACTCTCCAGCAGGGGAGTCGCACGGTCATGGAGTATAATGAAGAATTCAACTATTTGGCTTAATTTTGCCACTAGTTAGTCGTCGAGGAAAGATCCCATATGCTTCACTTTACCCAGGGACTAGTCGGGTACATCAGACTTCGGATTGCTAGATGCAATACTGTATCTTACCGTGAGGCTTTAGAGAAAGCCCTTCTGATAGAGATGGCACAGCAGCAGGTAAATGGAGAGAAGAAGAAAGGGAATGAGTTAGATTAGAGTTCAGCTCAGGCTCAGCCACAGCAGACCACAGGGCAAAAGCGTGGCAATCAGGGTCAGTCAACTCAGAGCACTTCTAGGGCATCTTCTCGGCCTTAGAAGTCTGGTCATTATGCAGGAGGTTCCTCACAGTCTTCTCAGCAGCAGCAGAAGAAGAAGACCACCAGTAGTTTCTAGTGTACTCTATGTGAGTCCGGCGAGCATTCCAGGATATATTGTCCTATACGACATGCAATGTGTTTCTACTACAAGCTCCCGGGACACATGAGCCGAGACTGAGCGCTGAAGGCACAAAACGAGAAGACTGGAGCTACGGGTCAGAGTGGACACTCAACGTAGTCGGGACCTCAAAGAGAAGGACGGAAGACTCAACATTCTTTCCGTCCATCCCAGACAACCCCTCCAGCAGCCGTGTACAACATGCACGGATAAGAGCACATCGATACTCCAGTGACATTACAGGGTTCTGTTTCAGTACCACAGCAGCAGTACATGCCCCAACCTCAGTATTACCTAGTTTATTAGCCTGCACCGTATCAGTTGCAGTCTTCTGTTTGAGCATTTGTATCTCAGTCTCTGCCACCGCAGCAGCCACAGCAGTATCCACCACTACCTCCACCGCTAGAGACTAGACGGGTTTATGCTATTACCCAAGAGGAGACTCAGAGGGCCGAGGGATCGGTCTTATGCTGTATTAATTCCTTATATTCAATTCCTACAGACTTATTAGTAGATACTGATAGCTCGTATTCTTTCTTTTTCACAGATTTTCATGTCTAGGATTGGTAGGATATCTACCTCTAGGATTCGACATCTATCTATATTCTTACCATCTGGAGAGACATTGGTTATCACTCAGGAGGTCAGAGCTTGTCCATTGGATTTCGGTAGTATGATTCTCACCGTAGACTTACTGGTACTTGAGATGGTAGATTTTAACGTCATTCTTGGCATGGATTAGCTTACCACATACCATGCCACTGTTGATTGCTGGACGAGGGTGGTCACCTTTTGGCCTCCAAACCAACCCTTGTGGGATTTCACCAGCATCCAGGATGTCGACATATTTGTTACTTCTACGCTCTAGGCATAGAGATTGCTATCACACGGCTGCTAGGGTTTCTCATTATCGATGATCAGTATAAACGAAAGCAGTAGCACCTCACTTCTGGATATTCCAGTGGTTCAGGAGTTTCCGGACGTCTTTCTAGAGGAGCTATTGGGTCTTCCTCCCAGGAGACAGATAGAGTTCACCATTGAGCTAATTCTGGGGACAGCGCCGACATCTAAGGCTCCTTATCGTATGACATTGATAGAGTTGGGCGAACTGAAGGTCCAACTCCAAGAGTTATTAGACAAAGGGTTCATCAGACTGAGCGTATCTCCTTGGGGTTCACTGGTTCTGTTCGTCAAGAAGAAGGATGGTTCTTTGAGGTTATGCATTGACTACAGACAGTTGAATGCAGTAACCATCAAGAACAAGTACCTTTTGCCATGGATAGAGGATTTGTTTGATCAGCTTAGAGATACCTTAGTGTATTCTAAGATTGATCTACGGTCCGGATATCACCAGTTGAGAGTCAGAGACTCAGACATCAAGAAGACCACTTTTTGAACTAGATATGGGCACTACGAGCTTTTGGTAATGTCATTTGGGCTTACTAATGCTCCAGCAGTATTCATAGATTTGTTGAACCGCATATTCCTTGAGTACCTAGATCAATTTTTGATTGTCTTCATTGATAATATCTTAATCTATTCACGTTCCGAGGAGGAGCACGCGCAACACCTTCGCATTATTTTGGAGACTTTCCGACGGGAGCGCTTATTTGTGAAGTTCAGCAAGTAGGCATTCTGGCTACCCTCAGTCGGTTTTATCGGACACATAGATTCCAGCCGAGGTATTTCAGTAGACCCCCAGAAGATCGAGACTATCACCAGTTGGGAGTAGCCAAAGTTAGTTCAGGAGGTTCGCAGCTTCTTGGGATTGGCCGGTTACTACAGACGATTCATAGAGGGTTTCTCGAGCATCGCTATGCCGTTGACACACCTTACCAGGAAAGACATGAAGTTTACATGGTCAGAGGCATGCGAGGCCAATTTTCAGGAGCTGAAGTAGAGGTTAGTGTCGGCACACATCCTCATTCTTCCATCAGGAGAGGACAGATTTGTACTTTATACGGATGCGTCTTATCAATGATTGGGCGTCGTTCTGATGCAGCATGGGTGGGTAGTGTCTTATGCTTCTCGACAGTTGAAGGAGATTGAGAAGAACAACCCTATACATGATTTAGAGTTGGCAGCCATCATTTTTGCACTGAAGATTTGGAGGCACCACTTGTATGGGATCACTTTTGAGATATTCACGGACCATAAGAGCCTCCAGTATCTATTCACACAGAAGGAGCTCAACCTCCGACAGTGGAGGTGGATGGAGTTCCTGAAGGATTACGATTGTACCATTAGCTACTACCCTGGGAAAGCTAATGTCGTTGTTGACGCCCTGAGTAGGAAGTCTAGAGGAGTATTGGCTTGCCATGAGTTTTGGTTACCGAGATAGTTCAGAGCTTCTCAGAGTTGGGTCTAGAGGAGCAGGGTCAAACTGAGAGGGATATTCTGGCAACCATGGTTGCACAGTCGTCTATTCGGACAAGGATTAGAGAGGCTTAGGCGAGTGATCAGCATCTGCAGTTCCTCGACAGTCGAGCAGCCACAGAGCAGCAGTCTGATTTTATACGGGACAATGAGGGTGTCTTGTATTTTCACGGGAGACTTTGTGTAACAAAAGCACACCCTATTTTGGAGGAGCTATTACACGAGGCACATCACTCATGATTCTCTATCCATCCGGGTGGCACCCGCATGTATCGGGACCTGAGGCGTTCCTATTGGTGGAACGAAATGATGCGAGGCATCGATGATTTCGTTGCTCAATGCTTAGTATGCCAGCAGGTTAAGGCAGAGCACCAGAGACCTGCTGGGTTACTTCAGAGGATTCCTATTCTCGAGTGGAAGTGGGAACACATCACTATGGATTTCGTGGTTGGATTGCCTAGGACCAGACGAGGCCTTAACATGATTTAGGTGATCGTTGATCGATTGACCAAATTCACGTACTTTCTCGCTATTCGGAGGACCGATTCCCTGGACAGATTGGCTGAGCTATATTACAGAGAGGTCATCAGATTGCATGACATACCGTTGAGTATTATCTCCGACTGATATCTACATTTCACCTCACACTTCTGGCAGAGTCTGCAGAAGGCCATGGGTACCGAGCTCAAATTTAGTATTGTCTTCCATCCGCAGACAGACGGTCAGTCGGAGCGTACTATCCAAACTTTAGAGGACTTGTTGCAAGCCTGTCTGATGGATTTCGGAGGTAGTTGGGAGGATCATCTTCATCTTATCGAGTTCACCTACAACAATAGCTACCATGTGGCTATTCAGATGGCATCGTATGAGGCATTGTATGGTAGGCCTTGTCAGACACCCACCCTCTAGGAGGAGGTTGGGGAATCCCAACTGTTAGGACCTCAGAGAGCACAACACGAGGCAGAGTTGGTCCGCACTATCAGATAGAGGATCTCTGAGGCGCTAGATCATCTGAAGAGCTATGTCGATCGGAGATGAAGACCTCTGGAGTTCTTCGTAGGTGATCATGTATTTCTACGAGTTTCACCGACGAAAGGGGTGAAATGGTTTGGTCTTCGAGGTAAGCTTGCTCCGCGTTACATCGACCCTTTCTAGATTCCGGAATGGGTTAGGGCAGTGGCTTATCGTTTGACTCTTCCACCATCTATTACCAGTCTACACGACATATTTACGTATCGATGCTGAGGAGATACGTACCAGACCCTTCACATGTGATATTAGATGTCTTGGTTCTACTTCATCCTGACACGACTTACGAGAAAGTTCTTGTATGAATTTTGGGTCATCGAGAGCGTCAGTTGCAGAACAAGATGATCCGGCTGGTTAAAGTCAGATGACAGCATCACTCGAATGAGGGGGCAATTTGGGAGCTGGAGGATGTTATCCAAGCTCGCTACCACCACCTATTCACTTGAGTCATGTATGGTTAGTTACTGTTCAGTATTTATATCTGCATACTTTTTGATGGTTTACGATAGTGTATAACAAAATTTGGGGACCAAATTTTTGTTAGTGGGGGAGAATATTAAATACAGCAATTTGAAAACCCATCTAGAAAATTTATCAAGAATTTATGGATAGGGTTTTGGGGTTTTCAAGCCTTTGGACGAAGTTTAAAGAGGTGTATTTGTCTAAACCAAAAATTTAAAGGGGTTGGTTGCTTAAACCCTAAATATAGGGGTGTAGTTTGACTTAACCATGAATCTGGGCTTAAATGCAAATGTACATGCTTTAGATGGTGTCCCATTCTTCTTTCTCTTTCGCCGCAGCCAAGCACAGCACGAGCCCGATCCCACACCTCCTCTTCTCCTCTCCTTCTCATCTACACTGCCGATGCTGCATCGAGTGTCTCTTCTTCCACGATCTTGTGCGGTGCCCCTCGTCCGAACCTCTACATCTTTCTTCACTCGACCTTCGGCGAGGATCGTTCATCTGATTCTCCTGATAGAGGACTCAGGGGAGTACGGATCTGAGCTGATAGGGGATCCCGATACCCCCTCGCAAGCCGTTTTCGATAAACCTTGTCTGTGAGAAGGTAAGCTGTGCCATCTTCTTTCCTTGCTATTTCCTCGGATAGTTGCAAGCAATTATCAGCGACCATGGTGCCTGATTTTATGCCATGATTCACAGCATTTCCTTGGCATTCCGATGAATTGGAATTTGCATGAGTTGTTAGCTCAGATCTCTATTTGAGATTGGTTGATCTTCCTCTCTCTATTGTTGTGTCGCCTGATTTGGTGCAAGGAAGCTCTTCCAATACCTTATCAGGTAAGGTTTATGAGTTATAGTGTCGATCTTTGGATGAATTGGCTTGAGATTCATGAGATCAATGTAGGTGAATTGTAACCTAATTAAATTGTAGCTTGCAATAGAAATTCTGTATGGGATATGTGATGTAGTTTTGGAGTTCAATTGGTAGGGATTTGATTTCCACATTATAGTTGTTTAGCTCTATTAATTTATCCTATTCCCTGCCGTGAGTCGTCGGTGGATGGTATTGGTTGGTAGCTAAATTAGGTTTTTAGTTTAATTGCATGATTGGATCACAGAATGTTAGTAGTGATTCTGCTGCTTTTGGTTATGAGGAGTTGCCATGTGCTATTCGGATGGAAGAGCTTGTGTATGTATTTGATCAGTTGGTGGATGAGAACCTAATATGTTGTATATTGGACACTGCTAGCTTGTTGGTCAATTTGGGTTAATTGATTCTAGTGGGTGGTGGTTTATCCCTAACAGAATTGGTACCATTTCATGATTTAGGGTGTATTTCATGGGTTCTCCAATTTTGATTGGATTGGATTAAGGATTAATTTGGTATGAGGTTTTGTATCCATTAAGCTTCAGTTAGAGCCCATTCTTATCCTGCCGTGGGCTATGGTAATAGGGTTAATTAAATGATTCTAATATTGTGATCAGACCTAAGATTTAACCCAATCTTAAATACGCGGGATAATTAAGAGTCTTTCATTTAATTAGAGGTAATTAAATGGAAAGGGAATGGTTAGGTTTGACTTAATGTAGGGGGTTGACTTGGATTTATTATTGTTGACTTGGATTTAGAGCTAATTAAATACGTGGGATAATTATCCCTAGTATGGCTTGGGTATTGATTAGCTAATTAAATATGTCCTTAATACAGGGGGTTGACTTGGATTTATTATTGCTGACTACTGGCGAGTGGTTCTCATTTGATACAAAGTTTTACTATTTGGAGGCGGGTACTTCTTACTTGTATCTGTAGTTCCACTTTACCTTTATTCATGGCTATTTGTATTTATGTTGTAGGCTGTTATTTACCTTTATCTGCTACCGATTGTTATCCTGCTTGATACTTATTCTTGATCTTGGATATGATCTAGTTTTTCCTTCTATACAGTCTCATTTATTTTATATCTGATTCTGTATATCATCGGTATGAGCATGAGTATGTAGATATAGGATAGCATACCCTTATATAGTTGCATTGATTGATTCTAGTCATACTTACACGCGTATCTAGGTATATGACGATTGTGTTATGATGCATATGTACGACCTGTGTATGTTAGGTTGAGTTATGTGTCGATGACCTGGTAGGGGTTGCATGTATTAGAGTCATGCACCATCACTACATTGTTGCATTCCGGCAATCAGTGACTCCATTGTGGTTGAGCCTATCGTCTTCTAACACATGATATGCACACACGACCACTCATGGTCAGTAGATACTGTTGAGTGTGTGTATTTTCTCTGTACTGCTCCTGTTAAATATCAAATTTTACAGGGTTGAAAATGTGAATTTTGAAAGTTAGGGGCCTAGTTGTAATTTTGCAACTATATTAAAACCTAAAAAGCCCTAAGTTCTCCCCCAACTCTCTCGAAATTAAACCGCCCGACGCCCATCTCCTCTGCGCCGACTTTCCCTGCGCGAAACCGCAGCCGCTCCCTCGCGACCGTCGATCGTCGCACACGCTACAGCCTTAGCCGGTCGTCGACTTCCCCTGCGCGAAACCGAAGCAGAGCGTCGTCGCCCGCAAGCCCTAGACTCTCCTCCTGCTGTCTTCTCCAGCGCGCACACCCAGCCGACGCTGACTCTCTCGCGCCGCAAGCTTTAGGCCCTCTTCACTGCCGGAAGTCCTTGTCCGACGAGCGAAGCCGACGAACTTCCTCCCTTGGCCACCACCGGATAACCGCAGTCACCGTTTGACCTCGCCGCTCTTGTTTCTGTGCCGACCATCATCAAGGTAAGGATGATGGTTTTGGAGTTTTCCTTAAATTGTTGGATTTACTTTGCTGTTGTCATGAGCCCTCCATGGATTCTAATGAGGTCGAATGAGATTGTGTTGTGTCAATGGGTGCTACTGTTTGGTTAGGATTCTAGGTTTTTGAGTTGGATTTGTTTGGTTTAGGTTAGGTGGCTTAATCTGATCAGTAGGATTGGAATGATTTTTGGTGTGATCATGAATTGAGATCAGGATTTAATGAATTGGGAAGTAACCTTGTATCCTTGATACATGGGTGTAGTTAGTTTGATACTAATTACTATGGGATGTTTTGTGTAAGTGTTAAATGTGATTTGTACGCGGAGTGGTTTTATTTTGTGACGTGGGTTGTTATTAACCACATATGGGTTTCGAGGATTTAACCTAATGACCTATTGATGTTTAATATTTAATTTCACGGATGTTGTAATTAGGATTAATCTTAATATATGTCTTGTATTTAGTTTAGCTAATTATTTGTAAATAGCTAACTTTATCCTCAATATAAGACTTTGATTTTGAACTTGCACGGTTGATCGTGGAAGGTTCTCGTTCACGAACTTCTATAATAAAGGCGGGTATTTCTCCTTTGTACTAGAGTAGTTTCGTTTACCTTAAAGCATGACTATCTTATGTCTAGTAGGTTGCTTGACCTTGTTCTTTGTCGTTTGTTGTTTTAACATCGCCGTTGATACTTATTCTTTGTTGATCTTCGAGTATTCCCAATTTGTATATGTACAGTCCTCTGTTGGTTTTCTATTCTGTAAAGTACCGCTTGTACGCGAGTACTTAGAAGGTCATTAAACACAATTAGGTTTATTTGGCATTAGAAATATCCTACCTATTAGTGTAGGTGCATAATCGTTGGTTTACGATTTCTGGTTGGTTGTATTGATGCATCGTATACTCATTGGATTTTATTGCATCGTTGTTTCTCCGGTTGTTCGTGCATCGTATAGCATGCACCATACTTGCACGTTACATACTAACGACTGTTGGGCTTACATTTGGTTAAGCCGTCGTTAGTCATATTGTTGCTCGATTCACTCAACCAATTATTGTCGTGGTAGTTATTAGAGTGCGAGCACCTGTCCTGTTATGCCAAACAGTGACACCCTCACCGTTATTTTTAGAGGGATGAGCTGTTGGTGGCTCACCCTCACCGTTGTTTTTTTTCGAGGGATATTGTAGCTGTATGGCTCCCCCTATGTATCGGGGTTTGGAGTGTAGACTCCCCAGCATCCTGTCCACTCAACCACGCCTTATGTGGTATTTGTTGTTTGGAGTGCACTCGGTCACACAGATGGGATGTGTTGACGGCTTGACTGGCGTCAGGGGTGACACATGTCATTGCATCATGTGCATACATATTTCGTTTATGCATTTTCTTGTGATTGTTGCATTTATATGAGCTATGGTTGTTGCACTTGATTGACATGCATGTATTTCTTGATTCTATTGTTATATTCTGTTTTATATCAGTTGTTATTCAGTTTTATATCTTGTTGTTTTTATATATGTTATGCATGTTTAGGAAATCTTATATTCCTTATGGACTGTACCCTGTTGGTTCTATACTTATTTTACCTTTTGCTATGCCATGCTTATTGTCTACTCATATACCCGCAGAGTCCACCCGGACTCACCACCCCTGCTTTCCCTTTTTGTTTCAGATAGCAGGTAATTACGTTTCTTGGAGCCAGGAGATGATCCAGTCGCCAGTCCCCAGAGTTGAGTTATTTTCCGAAATTGGGTTTCGTTGTTTTATTTCGGTATGGAGTTCAGTTTTTCACATTTTATTGGTTTATCGGTTTAGCGGATGGTTTTGTTATTATTGTTTCGGAGACATTTGAGTTCTCTTTTGAGTTATGGTTTTCTTTCATATTTAAGGTGGCTGAGCCACCCATTATCTTTTATTCTAATATAAACTGCATGATTGTGTTTACTTCTATATATGTGATGCTAGTCGCATATGGCTAAGCTTTTATGGTGAGATATATATATTATTGTCTCATATTGTCCACCGTACAGGGGAGATGCTGCCCGATTTTCGAGGAAGCATGTGCGTCTGGGGGCGTGACAATTTTTGATATCAGAGCGAGGTTTTGCGAGTTCTTTTGGGATCTATGGATATTTATGATGTTGTTTTTGGTGGATTATTAAAGCGTCAGTTTGTTGAGGTTTTGCGATGTTTTGGTATTTGTGGGTTTTACGGAGTTGTTTTATGATGTCAATCTGTATGTTACAGATTTGTTTATTTTTGCGGAGTCTTTTCTTGAGGGTTGACGAAGTTTTGTTTATTTTTGCGGAGTCTTTTCTTGAGGGTTGACGAAGTTGTTTTTCGAGGTCTATCGGTATTTTACGGATTTGGTTGTATTTTTGCGGAGTCATTTTCTTGACATGATTCGGTCTGGTTGTGTTTTGGGACTTGGCGGCGATGGAACTTCTTCAGGCGACAAGTAAGTGAATTGGTTAAGTATATCTTTCATAATTATGCTATCCGTTGTATACAGTACATTGATTATGGTTGCCCGACTGCTAAGTATTCTTTAGGTTTGAATTAGACTGATAGACTACAAGTACATAATAGTCTGTCTCCCTATTGGTAGCTAGAAATGCAACACAAATATTAAAGAACATTAAAAAAAAAGTGAAGCGTAAACTTGTCCAGCTGTTCAATTAAGAATTTTAGCTTCTATTTTTGCTTACTCATGTATTAGAACACTGAATACATGTTGATATCAAGGCAAATCAAAACATTAATGAATGTATTTGAAGATACTTACCCTATCCCAGTATTCTCCCAAGAGTACCCTATTCTTCAAGAAATCCTTAAAAAAAAAAGTGTCATCAAGAAAAAAAAAACCTTAGTTAAGAATACAAAAGTTGTGAAAATAATATGGTACCTAGTTTAATGAACTCATAATAAGATAAAATGTCAAAATGATGGATTGAAGTATGCATATTCTCCTGTTAACAACAATCATCAGTAAAATCTAACATTAGGAAGAAAAAAATTAGTAATTAAGATGGCATTAATTTACTAGGAAATTGACCCAAATAAAGTAGCAAAAGTAACTATACATACTATACATTTCACTTTCAGATCACTCTGTAGAAACTTTAAGAAAAAAATTATCAAACTACATTGAAGGATTAGATTATATTTTTCAGTCTCACGGTTGACTTTATCATCAACCTGAGAAAGTATAACATTAGCTTCAGAAACTCTTAGAGCATGGTTTTTGTTCAGTATTCACACTATATCTGGGTTGTTTGGAGCTTTTTGGCATTAGTTGCATTCCGTTCCTTGCTAATCCTGATCAGATGAAAATGAATGAAAACAAACCATCCCAAAAGTTAAAAAATATCTTGATGCTTGATTCAGGTCATCGATTTGCATGGACACCTTTATAAACTTTTTTTTAAATTTTGAGAATGATTTGTCAACCCCCATCCTCAGGGTCAAGCTATCTGCACTTCAGAAAATGTTGTTGCTTCACATAAAGTAGGCTTCAAATCCCACATCAACTCCTTGAAACTTGTTATTCCACCTAAGGGTAACTTAAAGAACCATGTATGTGTTGCTCCCCTAATGTTAGGAAATTTTGAAACGTCAGCGCATTAGACACTAACCCTTTAAACAACACGTAGGAGTCAAAAGGCGTGAACATATTCTAAAGGATCTGTACCTTTTTTTATCATTGTCGGTAAGATATACACAGAAAAAAAAAATGATTGTCTCAGAGGGAGTTTGCCACACCAATATAGATCAATGAATTGTTTTTTTTAGTCAATTCCCAAATCCATGTTCTACTGTCATGCTTCTAATCATAAATTGTGTGCTTGCATACTTTAATCTCCACCCGAGCAACATATTCAAGGTTGCTCAATGTAGGTCTCTTGAATCATATTGCAGAAAAGGGACAATTTTTTTTTTACATCCATTTGAACGCCTACCAGCTTCAATTAACAAAGTTGATATTACTAAGTTGAGCTAGAAGTTAAAAGTCTCAACACAATCAACCCTATAGATGGGTCTGAGTGAACTCTTTGATCAACAAAATAATTCTTTGTATTGCTTAATTGTTCTATCTGAACGATAGCTATAGTCAAAACTCATCCACAAACAACTGGCTGGGAACTTATAGGAGGTGAAACTAACTCTTATTTTGCAAATGATGAGAGTATCCATTGTTATCCATCACACTCTTCCAGGAAGCACAAATATAACCTTACAAAACATGAGTACGGAACAAAATAAAGACAAGAAAAGCAAGATAGATATTGGATAACCAAATTATGATTTGGACACTTGACATTACTTTTGATCACATATATTATTCAAAAACAACTGTGTTGGTGTGGTAGAGTCTAAATAGCATAGTTATTTATCAATGTAGGCTTTTCCTTTTCCATTGCACTTTAAATTGATCAGGCCATAATTATACCCTTAGTTTATTAATTATAAATGGTGGGAATTTAGATAATGATATTGTTAGTGCAATTTATTTCTAGGAAGCTTAACTTAAGGGAAAGCCTGATATAGTCATACTTGAGTTGGATTGGTTTTGATGGAAGTCACGTAGAAGTGAACTCCTAGTAGGTGGAAGTCCAGAATGTCTAGATATATGGAAGTCCCCGAGTGGATTCCTGGCAAATGGGGTTCCCAATGAAATGAATTCTTGGCACATAAGAAGTATTGGAGATAGAATTCCGATGGATGTTGAATATCATCTACGGGTCTTTGGAGGTACTGATTTTCGTGATTCAGTTCTATTAAGACCCAAAGACAAATTAGCATGAAGACATGTAAGATGAATGAACAGTCAAGTGTACGTTGACTTGTGTGTAGAAGTTTTTTTTTTCACTTAAGCGTCTACTGATCTAGGAAAAAAAATGTTAGGTGTTCTAGATGGAAGTCAAGTCGCTCAAGTTCAAGCCCAAGTTGATGATATAGTCATGGATTACTTGATGTTTGAGAACAAAAGGTTTGAATGTAATTTCTGCAGACTTTTCTGGAATAGGAAATCTGAAGGTTAAGACACCACCTTTCAATGGTTCACCGCGGAATCTGGCTTTAGTTTAGAATCCTATTGTGAATAGGTTGATGTTGTAGGATAGTTTCATTGTTCCGTTGTCAGAAAAGACCTATACTGATCTGTTCGGATCGGAATTCTTGCCATAAGTTTTCATTGTTACAGATCTGTGATAAGAAAGTAGTTTACTGTCTTGGTGAGGTTTTACTAGGTTTGTTGTGGAGAACATGGTTGATGGGAACTTAATTCTTGGAAGAATTGAGTTTGGTTAATCATATTTAGAATTAGGAGTTTAACCTAATTATGATGATTAGGTTAGAAAGTAACACGTTGTTACTTAAAATTTACTTAAGTAGATGGTATGATTAGGATTTATTTTAATTATTAGTTATGTGTAGATCAGCTGTGCCCAGCATATTAGTCTTCAGTTTATTAGCCTCAACAGATGGTCGAAGCTACAAGTTATCAGACTCAGCAGACGGTGGGAGCTCCAGCCACCTCAGACTATGCAGCCAGCAGCAATTCAGATGATTCAGACACTGCCTCTTCAGACGATGCCACCATCAGTTCCAGAGATGGACTGGGTTTACACTGCCACCAGAGAGAAGACACCGCAGGTCGATGGATCGATTTTCCGAGATATTAAAGAGCTATAGGGTATCTACGTGTAGGTCACTGCTTGTATCTGGGTAGCTACCGTTAGAGAGATGTTGGACGGTTCCCAATATGGTAGATAACACATTAGACTCACAATCATGGTTGAGGTTAACCATGAGAGATACAGACCCTTAGAGTTCTCCGTGAGCGATCATGTAGTTTACGAGTGTCACCCACGAAAGGGATGAAGAAATTTGGTTTGCGAAGTAAGCTAGCTCCACGCTATATTGGATCGTTTCCGATTCTGGAGCGGAGTGGAGCAGAAGTTACCCGTCTAGCCCAGTTGGTAGAGTGCAAGATCCAACACATGTTTTATCAGAGGTGTCGATCACACTATAGTCAAATATGACTTACGTGGAGATGCCCATGCGCACAAGGAGCCTCGGTAGAACAAGACAATTTGGTTGGTCAAAGTTGGTTAGTAGCACCACTCTGATGAGGAAGCTACTTGGGAGCTCGGATTCGATCAGAGCTCGCTATCCCCATTTGTTTACTTGAGGTGCGTATAGTTAGTTTCGTTTAGTATATCTGTTGCTTATGAATTGTTAGTACATGTTGCGGTTAATTAGTACTTGTTGCGGTCTACTAGTGAAATTTGGGGACTAAATTTTTGTTAGTGGGGGAGAATGTTAAATATCAAATTTTACAGGGTTGAAAATGTGAATTTTGAAAGTTAGGGGCCTAGTTGTAATTTTGTAACTATATTAAAAAATAAAAAGCCCTAAGTTCTCCCCCAACTCTATCGAAACCGCCCGATGCCCTTCTCCTCTGCGCCGACTTTCCCTGCGCGAAATCGCAGCCGCTCCCTCGCGACCGCCGACCGTCGCACACGCCACAGCCTTAGCCGGTTGTCGACTTCCCCTGCGCGAAACCGAAGCAGAGCACCGTCGCCCGCAAGCCCTAGCCTCTCCTCCTGCTGTCTTCTCCGGCGTGCACACCCAGCCGACGCTGACTCTCTCGCGCCGCAAGCTTTAGGCCCTCTTCACTGCCGGAAGTCCTTGCCCGACGAGCGAAGCCGACGAACTTCCTCCCTTGGCCACCACCGGATAACCGCAGCCACCGTTTGACCTCACCGCTCTTGTTTCTGTGCCGACCATCATCAAGGTAAGGATGTTGGTTTTGGAGTTTTCCTTAAATTGTTGGATTTACATTGCCGTTGCCGTGAGCCTTCTTGGATTCTAATGAGGTCGAATGAGATTGTGTTGTGTCAATGGGTGCTACTGTTTGGTTAGGATTCTAGGTTTTTGAGTTGGATTTGTTTGGTTTAGGTTAGGTGGCTTAATCTGATCAGTAGGATTGGAATGATTTTTGGTGTGATTATGAATTGAGATCAGGATTTAATGAATTGGGAAGTAACCTTGTATCCTTGATACATGGGTGTAGTTAGTTTGATACTAATTACTATGGGATGTTTTGTGTAAGTGTTAAATGTTGATTTGGCCGCCAAATTGGTTGAGAGACCGTATCGTTACAATAAAAAGGCGCCTTTTTATTGTAACGACACGGCCCCTCAACCCATTGGCGGCCAAATCAACATTTGGCGGCCCAACAACCTGGCCCCTCAGCCCAACCAACTGGCGGCCCAACTATGTCGTCGACCAACAACCGATGTCGACGACCAACAACCGTGTCGTTACTCACTAGGTCTTTCCACCCCTGGCCAGTGGATTTTTGCCTTCCTCAGGATTCGAACTCTAGACCTCCAAGATAAGTACTAGAGTTTATGAATCCTGATACCAAGTGAGCTGCAGCTCACTTCGTATCAGGATTCATAAACTCTAGTACTTATCCTGGAGGTCTTGAGTTCGAATCCTGAGGAAGGTAAAAATCCACTGGCCAGGGGTGGAAAGACCTAGTGAGTAACGACACGGTTGTTGGTCGTCGACATCGGTTGTTGGTCAACGACTTAGTTGGGCCGCCAAATGTTGATTTGGCCGCCAGTTTGTTAGGCCGAGGGGCCAGATTGTTGGGCCGCCAAATGTTGATTTGGCCGACAATGGGTTGAGGGGACGTGTCGTTACCTTCTCTGCCTCGGAGCACTCTGGCGTCCCTGTGCCAACAGGCGCCTAAGAGGCTATTCTTAGTCATTTGCAATTGTTGCTCCTTGGATAACCATCTGGCCACGTGTCAGGCGCCCAAGAGCACTCGGGCACCCCCTATAAGTGTCAACGATAGCAAATGGATAACTCTGACCGGGGCTATGAGTAGACCCCTGGAGCTGAGTTTCAATTCATCCATTCAATCCAAGCATTAGCAAACTAGTTCTGTGTAATCTTTCTTTCTTTTTCTGAGCTTTTCATGTGTAAGAGGCTTCTCCGCTCGAAGGAGTATTATTCAGGAGAATCGAGCAACATTTCGCCTTGGATTAGCAACCTCCTCGGTTGCAAACCAAGTAAAATCCGATTGCCTCTTTTTTATAGTTTGCTCAATTTATTTTATGTTATTTATTTCTGCTTGATCTAACTACCATCTTTGTTTAAAGATAAACAAAAGAATTGAGTTGTTATTTTCAGGAGCAATTCACCGCCCCCCCTCTCGCCGACCTTTGATCACCCTTAATTGGTATCAGAGCAAGGGCACTCTAGAAGGACTAACCACCGTCTGAAGCAACTACAAAATGGTCGGACTAGTCATCTACCCGCCAAAATTCGATGGGGAGTTCACGAGTTGGAAGCGCAAGATGTAGGTTTTCTTTAAAACTGATTTTGATTTAATTTTAATAATGAAAACCGGTTTTGTAGCTCCCAAGGACGTCGACAACAAACCCAAAGACGAAAGGCAGTGGACTAAGAAAGAACATGCTGACTTTGTGGCGAACAGAAAAGAAGAATACCATCTGCTGACCGCACTCCCTGCATAAGAAGTCAACCGAATCGGGAACTACCGATCGACAAAGGAACTTTGGGAATAGTTCCTTAAACTCCATGAAGGTACCTCCGAAGCCAAATTATCAAAAAAAGTCCTACTTCGGAATTAGCTCAGCAACCTTCGACAGGAAGAAGGGGAGTCAGTAGAACAACTTCACGCTAAACTTAAGGAGCTGATGACGGAACTCAACAATCTCGGAGAATCGGTAAACAATCAGGATGCGCAAATGTATGCATTGAACGCCTTCCCAAGGACCCCGAACTAGATTTCGATAATCAACACCTACTACATCTCCAAGGATCTTGAGGTAAGTATCTTTGAGGAACTTTTTTCCACTTTAGAACTCCACGAATCCAGATGTGTAGGAAAAAGGAAAATGGACAACATTGCCCTAGGCACGAGAAGGATCCAACATGAAGAGGATTCTTCAGAAAGTGATGAAAATGCAGCATATATGTTTAGAAAGTTGCCTAAATATTTTAAAACTAAAAAATTTAATAAGGTGCAGGGTAAGAAGCAAAGGAAAATCCGCTCCTACAACTGCAACGAAGAAGGCGTAAAGGAAAACTACCCCAAAGGGAAGAACAAAGGAAAAGGGGCACTAAAGGCAAAAGCACACAACCTAAAGGCAACATGGGACGAGTCTTCCTCGGAAGACTCAGATCTCGAGGAACATGCTGGACTTGCTTTGATGGCTTCATACCAAGAAGATGAAAGCATCAATGAAGGGGGAGTCACGTAAGAGGATAGCAGCGATGAAGGGGGAGTTTCAGACTTCAAATGTGATACGGTAACTGAGGTATATTTTTTACCTCCTGGTCAACTTTACTTGGGAATAAAAGCCATGTTGAAATCTATTTGTAAAATAAAAAATAAAAAAACATAATTGAAAAAATAATTATCATCTTCTTACCCACTAGAAATGTATGATAAAATAATATTTGAAAATGAAAATTTAAAAATTCAAATTTAAACATTGAGAAACAATCATTCATGTTCAAGATTCTCACAAAATTTAAAAATTAAATATTATGGAACACTCGACTGGTATTTTAGATTTCACAAGGACCAAATAGTAAAAGTTCCCAAATTATATATTCCATCTAGGTTTCTGATAAATCTTGTTGGCAAAAATTTCTATTGGGTTCCTAAATGTATCATAAACTGTTGATTTTCTTTTAATTAAATTAATTTTGATAATTAATGTTTTATCTTGATAAATTTTTTTTGATAACTGTTTGTAGGAAGATTAGTTTAAGATTTTTGTTGATAAAAGTTTACAGTGTTCTATCTATAAAAATATTTTTAAATTTTTTTAAATAATCAAATTTATTATGATTTTTTGTTTGAAATCATGGTTTTAAATGTTAAAAATACTTTAAAATTAATTTTATCGAATTTGAATTTTCTGGATCTATTAATTATCTTCTAAAACCTTGAGAATTTTTTTAAAAATAAAATTTAAAATTATTTTTCTAAATTGTCAAAAATGTTAGAAAATTATTTTAACTTTGATAATTTTTCTAAAGATAATTTTTTGAAAATTCTAACTTATAAATTTTGAAAACTATTTACTGTGTTAAAAATATTTTCTCTTAACATTTTATGTTTTTGATGTGATTAAAGGGGGAGAAATTTTATTAAGTTAACGGGTAGACTCTAATTTCATTTTTTTAGTGGTTACACTGTTATATATTTATTCATATTTTTATACCCTAACTTTACTCGGGTTGATGCACATCAAAATGGGGGAGATTGTATGTACCCCAGGTTGATTTTGATGTGGTCAACCGATTTATGTTTGGTCCTGGTATTTTTAATCCCTGTGTCTAAGTGTACAGGAACTTAGGAGCACAGAAGTCAAGCGGAAGACACAACAGTCGAGAAGGATGGCACGGAAAGGGAGCCAATGGGCTTAGTGCATCCGAGGGATGCAAAGCTCTGTGGAAGAGTACGCCAGTGGAGCGAGAAGGACATGCGCAACATTTGAGTGATGAGAAGCCGAGAGGAAGGAGGCCCAAGGGGTGAAAGACCGGAGTCGGGTTCGGGTGAGCCTAACTCTTGTTAGCCAGAAATCACCCTAGAAGACAAAGGAAGTCATGCTGGAGAGTGGTCAATGGCTACTAACCAAACCCTCTCTTGGGCACCCGTAAGCATACAAGTGCCTGGGATCTTGGGCGCCCTTTGCCAATAGGCACCCGAGAGGCTATTCTTAGCTGTTTGCGAACGTTATGCCTTGGATAACCATCAGGCCACGTGTCAAGACCCCAAGAGCACTCGGGCGCCCTATAAGTGCTACATCAGCAAACAGATAACTCTGACCGTGTCTATAAATAGACCCATGGAGCTCAATTTCAATTCATTCATTCAATCCAAGCATTAGCAAACTAGTTCTGTGTAATATTTCTTTCTTTTTTGAGCTTTCACGTGTAAGAGGCTTCTCCACCCGAAGGAGTTTTATTCAGGAGAATCGAGCCACATTCCACCTTGGATTAGCAACCTCCCCCGTTGCAAACCAAGTAAAATCTGGTTGCCTCTTATTTACAGTTTGCTCAATTTATTTTACGTTATATATTTCTATTTGATCTAACTACCATCTTTGTTTAAACATAAACAAAATAATTGAGTTGTTATTTTCAGGGGCAATTCACCCGCCTCTTGCTGACCTTCGATCACCCTCAGTAATATCCCTTCGTTTCCTTGGAATATCCTATAAAATAATACTTATCTGATTTGGGTCCTAGTTTATCTGAGACTTGACGTCGAACATAAGTCTCACAATATCAAATCTTCATAAAGTACATCTTGGGACTCTTCCCAGTCCATATCATGTATGGTATTTTTATGATGACTTTAAATAGAACTCGATTAAGTGTGAAAATAGTTGTCTCTAGAGCGAATCCCTAGAAGGAAGTAGAAAGATCTGTGTGACTCATTATCAATCGTCCCATATTCAATAAAGTACAATTTCTCCTCTCGGATACACCATACCACTACGATTTTCTGGGTGGAGTGAGTTGAGATTAGATCCTACACTCAGCCAAATGGTCACGAAACTCTTAACTAAAGTATTCACCACCACGATCTGATCAAAGCATATTAATACTTTTGCCATGTTGGTTTTGCACTTCATTCTTGAATTCCTTAAACTTTTCAAAGGATTCAAACTTGTATTTTATGAGATACACATAGCCGTATCTACTGACGTCATCAGTAAAAGTAATGAAGTACTGATTGCCTCCTTTAACTACTACATTGAAAGGACCACAAACATCAGTATGTATGAGTCCTAAAAAGTCAGTAGATCTTTCGCCGTGTCCACTAAAAAGGGTCTTGGTCATCTTGCCTAGAAGACAAGATTTGCATGCTTAATGATTCAAAATCAAATGAGTCTAGAAGTCCATCCTTATGGAGTTGTGATATGCGACTCTCATTAATGTGACCTAAGCAATAATGCCAGAAATATGTTTGGTTCAAATTATTAGGTTTGAACTGCTTGGTATTTATGTTATAGATTGGGTTTTCGAAGTCTAAAACATAGAGCTCATTCATCAGAGGTGCACTATAATAGAACATCTTATTTAAAATTATAGAACAATATTTGCCTTTTATTATAAATGAAAAATCCTTCTAGTCCAAACAAGAATTAGAGATAATGTTTTTTTGTTAAAATAGGCATAAAATAGCACTCTTCTAATTCTAAAATAAGCTAGTGGGCAAATATAAGGAATATATTCCTACAACTATAGCAGCAACTCTTGCGTCATTGTCTACTCGTAGGACCACTTCACCCTTTGTCAATGCTCTAGTCCTTCTTAGGCCCTGCACATTGGTATAAATGTGAATAATCGGTATCTAATACATGTGAAGAAGAAATAGATAGATTAAGTTCTATAACATATATACCTAAGGCAAAAATCTCACTTCTTTTCTTCTTAATTTCCTCCAGGTAGAATCTGCAGTTCCTCTTTCCTCTTCCAATGTTCAGTCTCACCATAGTGGAAGCATGTTCCTGCTAGTCAGCTACAGCTTCAGCAGGGGGTTCACCCGAGCAGCGAGTTGTTTGCTGAACGCTGCCGAGTTGATGTATTCAACTAGGTGGGTGTTTAGCCGCTCCGTCTCTCCCGCCTTGTAGGCACGCAAGTCTTCTAGTTCCACCCAAGAAGCTTTCCATTCGGCTTGTTGCGCATAGAGCCGACTGAGCTCTTCGGCTTGGGAATTTAGCTCCTGGTCCCGGCTGTTCAGTTGGGCAGCTAGCGAATCTACCATCTCTGCTTGGGCCGCCAACTCTTTCTCCTTGTCGGCTAGCTCAGCTCGCAAGGACTCGGCGGATGTAGACAATTGGAGGAGCTCAGGCTTCTTCTTGTTTAGCTCCTCGTGCGCTCAAGCCTGGAGAACCCACGCTTTCCGCTCGACATACTCCAAAGTGGAGATCCGGCTCTGTGCGTGAGCCACCGCCGAATCAGAGGAGTCGACGTGGGTTTTAGCCACCTCCAACTATTCCTCTACATGTGCTAGCCTGTCTTGCAGCGCTATGATCTCAGCCCGCAGGTCATTTAGCGTGGCTTCATTGGAAACTAGCATAGCATGGCGAAGCCGAGTCTCTAGCTGCTCCACTCGGCGCTCGGCAGTCGCTCGAGCATCGACATGGGTTACCATAGCCATTGATAGGTTGTGGCAAGAGCCCCAGAACTGCATATGAAAAGGTAAGTACAATAAGCTTCAATGCATAGTTAAAAAGGAGAAATACAAGGGAAGAAAACAAAAACTGCATACCTAAGTGGCCTCCAAAAAGAAGGCATTAACCTTGCTGTTGGACCCCCGATAATAGAACTCGTGGACTCCTTGGAATAAAGATTAGCGACTGGTCCGTACAGATGTAGCTCCTGGGACCGGTCGGGCAGGTCCCCGGTTGGTTTCTCCAAGCGGGGGTCGGCTAGCGAAGGCACTAGAATGTGTAGTGGTGTCCGGTTGACCTAATCCTCCGCAGGCGGTGCCCTCGAGTCCCGTGGAAGAGGGAAATCGGGCGTGTTCGAGGATATGTTAGGCTGGGAGGAAGCACCCGAGACAGCCGGTTGGGCAGACGTCTCCGCGTGTGTTGAAGGTTCCACCGCGGCACTCTTCTTCTTCTTCTTTGGTCGGGAGGTGGAAGTAGTCCCAACTGGAAGGGCGGTCGACGGAGCTAGTGCAGGGTTGGGAACTCGAGCCCAACGACACCTCAATGCGATAGGCTGATCTTCCACCTCCATTTGCGCGGGGTTGGGACTCGATGCAGCTTCCTAACGGGCCAGAGATGATTCAAGCGTCGGAGAGGATATAAGTGGATCCACGGCGTGCTGCTCCAGTTGCGCGTCCGCTCAAGACTCCAACTCGGCGTCATCCATCCCGAATCCATCCTCTAGTGCCGCCGTGAACATCATGGTGGCTGCAAAACAGTAAAAGTTTAGTAAACTATATATATTCAAGCATAAGAGTGAAGAACTTACCGAGCAAGGCAGGTCGGGGAGCTGACACTTGGCTGAGACCGAAGGTATAAAGAATTTCCTCCTGAAGGAGGTTCAGACCGTGGAAGCGTTGACTGTCGAGCTTGGAGATGGCGGATTGGTAAGAAGGCGAGGAACGATAATCTTTAGGAAGGGAAGTGGCGGTATATATAGGGTCGAGGGGCGGACATCGTCCCTCCAATGGTGAACCGGTAAAAAGGCGGGAATAGATCAGTGTCGTTCATTCACAGAATAAATGAACCTCGAGAAAGTACACAACACTCGCGGTGCACATTCGTAGTGTTAGACGGCAGACGCTTCGTTACTCGAGAAACCCAATAGTTGAAGGACACATGACCCTCAACAATTAATGGGGGATACAAATCGACCCATCGAGCATCGGAGGATATGACGTGAAAGACCGGGTGAGATAATGATGTTGGTCACGCCGTGTATCAGTCGCGCAGTTGATGGGGGTAGTTGGCCGATATGTCGACCCATACGAATTTGCCCGATTGCTATGTGCTGATGGTCCAGTCAGTCGGACTTGACTCCTCCTTCGACTAGACTCGAAGGGGATGCTTATGATCCCAACATAACTTACAGATAGCCCGGTCGGCCAGCATGGCGCCTCATAGAGACAGGTCATAGCCAGGAGAGCTCCGACAGCCCAGCGTGTAAGGACATGAGATGAGTGTCACTCGGGTCGGGATTCCCGATCGGAAGGTTAACCGGATGTAGTCTAAATTAGCCCCAGCGAGAGACATTGAGTGTTTGACCTAAGGTCGTCCGGGCAACACCCGGTCGGCACCCGCTTGGTGTCCTCCCAGTGTTATAAGCCTATCCTCCGAAGGATGAGTTGGTCCGGCCGGGTCCGAGTACCCTACGACTCATAGGTCACACGTTCTAATCCATATGCCACTGGCTGCATAACAGGATTTCACTCGGGGTAGTCGGTCGATGCACTCTTTCGGTGCGCTCTGACTCGGGGATTGTCACTATCTATGGCACTACCTACCCCCGACGTCACACCGATAAAGGTGGTACCAGAGTCGGCGCAGGTTGGCTTAAGTCTGACACCACTCGTGCCTGAATCGCGGATATCTCGCTGACACAGTACCTGCCTGACAAACTCTAGCAACCTGTACGATGGCACTCCCTGCATGTGTCAGGATGGGCGGCGCTAGTCGGCGAGCTGATGGTGGCCCCTGATCCTGTCCCCGCATGAGACAAAACATGGCAGGAGCGGGGTAGAGGTTGTCGGCTCCCCCGACTATATAAGGCTCTCCTCTCTTCACCCGTAGGTATACGATATATTCTCTAGCTACAGTTCTTCTCCAATTTTCATCTTCTCCATCAGACACTGACTTGATCATCGGATGACCTTGCCAGAAAATTCTCCCGGTGGGTTGCTGACGGTCATCTTTCTTGTAGGATGGGCGCCAATAGGAGCTACTCTCGGTGCCACCTCGCTCTTGGGAGTCCACCTCACTCTTCGACAGGATTAGTGACTAATCATATAGATATTAAAATTTTGTATTAGTAAATATTCAAGGATAAATATACGTTTTAATCATAAAAATTGGAGAGCATTTATGAAAGATAATAGGGAGAATGTGTATTAATATTTTTAAATACCATTCAAACATATACGATCGATCCTTTATCTAAACATTCACAAGTAGTAGATATATCATAGTAAGTATTCGGGTTAATAATTTTCATGATTTATTTCTTTCATGTTGATTTAAGATAAATTGGAGAAAACGTTGGGAGGGAATGAATCGTCTTCTGCCAAACAAATAGTAGATATATACAAATGCTCAATTATAGAGCACTAATAATTATTATCCCAAATTAATTACGATTAATTAATATAATTATTTCAATTGATCAACTATATATTCTAGATGATGTATAAATTTTGAAACAATTTATTAAAAGGATTATTTTATTTTTGTTATCTTATGTATTTATATATTTGTTTAAGCTGCCTTGATTTGGATTTGCCGATTACAAGTAAAGATGAAGTCTATCACTTTAGGACGTATTTATTTTGTAAAAGGTTATACGTTGATTTTAGATGTCCCATATGGTCGTCTATGAAATTGAGCAGGTCATTACATAGAAGAATATTTTTTTTTCTAATTTCATCGTGATTCGAATCTTAACTTCATCCCTTTCTTTATTCTGCAAATATACCGTGTGCTTACCAACCCAACTATGTTCTAGGGACACATTAGGATGTATCTATGTATCATATTAAGGAGTCCTTTTTTTGGGCCCCTAATTATTATAATCTTGCTAACATGTGTAATGAGAGAGTATATGTATAATGTAGGTCTCGGATAGGCCGATTAAAGGGAGATGAATAACTATACAAATAGAGTTAGAAAATTTTCTTACAAATTAATTAAATAATTTAGGTAAACATGAATAACAAAATAAACTAAGTGACTAGAGTATTTTTGCAACTAAAAGGTTACTAAGCCAAGACAATTAAAAGCTCAACTAACAATCACTACAAAAAGAATTAGTGATTCAGGGACGAATTTTTTAAAAAAATTCGTCCCAAAAAATTTAGGGACGAATTTGGCAACAAAAAAATTTTCGTTGCAGATTTGCAGTCGCCAAATACTGCGATAAAAATCTAGATTTGTCCCTAAATTTGGCGACAAAATTAATTTTTCGTCCCCATATTCATTGCCAAATTGCAACGAAATAAAATTCATCCTAAAATTCGTTACCCAAATGACAAATTAAACTTTGCTACGAATCTATTTCGTTGTAGAATCTGGGACGAATAGATAAATTCGTCCCAAAATCTGGGTTGAATATACTAATTCGTCCCAGAATCTGGGACAAAGAAATATATTCGTCCCAGAATCTGGGACAAAAAAATAAATTCATCCTAGAATCTGGGACGAATTTGTAGATTCGTCCCAGAAATTTGGGATGAATTTGTAGATTCGTCTCACATATTTGGGATGAATACTTTTTCATCCCAAAATCTGGGACGAATACAGATTCGTCCCAAAAATTTAATTTAGTTAATTTTGTAACAAATCATTTTTCATCCTAGATTGTGAGACGAATCAGCGAATTGGTCCCTGATTTTGGGATAAATCCAAAAATTCATTTCAGATTCAGGGACGATTCAGTGAATTCGTCCCAGATTTAGGGATGTATCAGTAAATTCGTTCTAGAATTTGGGACGAATCCTAAAATTCGTCCCTGATTTTGGGACGAATCCTAAAATTCATCCCAGATTCAGGGACGAATTAGTGAATTACTCCCTGATTTTGGGACTAATCCAAAAATTTATCCCAGATTCATAGTTGAATCAGTAAATTCGTCCCTGATTTTGGGACGAATTCTGAAATTCGTCCCAGATTCAGGGACGAATCCAAAAATTCATCCCAGATTTTGGGATGAATTCAAAAATTCGTCCCAAAAACTCAGAGATGATAGGGTTACGATAAGTTGGCGACAAATTTTTTTCGTTGCAAAATTCATCCTAAATTTATCACATTTTTTCTAGTACAATCAATATTATCAATTTAACTACATGCAATATATTATAATCAGATATATAACAGCCACATATCAGCATCTCATCAATTTAACATACATATTTTATTTCAATCAACATATCAAACCAATTGCAAATTAAAATTCAAATAAAACTATACAAATATCGAATCCATATACATACATATATATACCATTTAAATGAAACGATATCTAATCCAAATATCCATACAGATAGATAAGATCCAAATAAACTACAAGATAAGTGATTACATCCAATCCATAGAAATCCATAAAGTCATGAAAAAAAACTACAAGAACATCAAGATATCAACCTCTTCCATTGACAATATTGCATCCAATCCATAGAAATCATAAAGTCATGAAAAAACTACAAGAACATCAAGATATCAACCTCTTCCATTGACAATCTTGCTTCTTTCATTTTCTTCTTTTCCCACATCAACAAACAAATAATAAAATAAATCATTCATAACATAAAAGCATCTACTAAATTAATACAAAACTTAACAACTGTATCAATTTACTTACCGTTGCCAATCCTGTTCAAAATAAATTAACAATATTAATAACAAATATAATCATTTATATTAAGAAAAATAATTTATTAAATTAACACAAAACCTAATATTTGTACCAGTTTAGTTGTTGTCGCAACCCTGTTCAAAATAGAATAATGGTATTAATAAAACATACAAAATGTTACATAGAATAACATCATTAATAGATAAACTTTCTAACATAGCATGCATGGTTAAATAAATAGCATCCATAATAGTTAAATTATCGAACATAGCATGGTTAAATAACATAGCATGCATGATTAATAGCTAATCTTAAATGAATAGTATCTTTAATAGCTAAACTTTCTAACATAGTATGCATGGTTAAATAAATAACATCCAAAATAGCTAAACTTTCTAAATAGCATGGTTAAATAAATAACATCCTTAATAGCTAAACATTCTAACATAGCATGCATTGTTAAGTAAATAGCATACTTAATGACTACCCCTGTTTAAAACAAAATAATGGTATTAATAAAGCATACAAAAACAAAAA
Organism: Boesenbergia rotunda; assembly: GCA_024364735.1. NCBI lineage: Eukaryota > Viridiplantae > Streptophyta > Magnoliopsida > Zingiberales > Zingiberaceae > Boesenbergia > Boesenbergia rotunda. The sequence continues at coordinate 630,020 of JAGFNQ010006136.1, read as the reverse complement.
TTTCACAAACAAATATTAATAATCAAAAATACTAATTATGAGATATGTAACATTCATACATAATAAAGTCACGAAGAATCAGCACCATGATCTACATCATCGTCGCCACCATCATCACCTAAACGGGGAGAATTCTACATTTCAGCGAAGTTTAACTGAAGATATCGCATGATCATGTCCTGTTGCCGACGTAAATCTCTAATTTCCTGATCCCTTTGTAACATTTGTTCATCCCTTTGCAACATTTCTTCATCTCTTTGTAATATTATCCCCTTCAAATGGGATACCTCTTCAGTCGAGCTAATTATTTGAGCCCTAACTGCTGGTGGGGTAGAAGAGGAAGATGTGCCGGCAACTCTTTGGGTTCTGCTCAAAGAACCCATTCCTAATATTCTTCCTCTTTTGGGTCCCCCACTAGCCTCCAACCATAAATTCATGCTATTGCCAGCAGAAAGTTCAGAGCTACCGATGTTTTCGCTAGCTTGCGAATTTATCAGTGCTAGCTCTAACTCATCATATTTGTCATGCATTGTCATAAGAAAAATTATAATACAATGACAATAATACTATTTTAAAATCAAATAAAAAGTAATCCTAACCTTTATTAATTTGGCTCTATCCCCACTCCAAGTCTTGTCTTTTATTTTGTAAAAGCATGAGTGAAAGTTTCAATGAATGCGAGCTAGTTCCCCATTTTCTTAGTCTAAAAAATACCATTAGAAATAATGAAATAATTTGATATAAATTAAAAATTAATGAGAGAGTTAAATAAATTACTAATCTGCGTCTGTGCTCATCTATATTAATAGACCCTCTCGCATATATAATAGCTGCGTCTCCAGAATTAAAAGATTGATTTATCTTATTCTGATAACTCCTATTTTTGCTCTCATCTGTTTCCCAAACATTGCAGATCTTGGCCCAATTTTCATCATAATGCATGGTAACTTTTTCCCCTAGTCTTGGCATAATTTAGTACATGCCTAATGTGATCACCATATTTTTTAAAATATTATTTTTATTTCTATTTCTGCACTCAACTCCCAATTGAATGCACGCTGAAATGAAAAAGAATAATTAATTAGATATTAACTTTAATTTCATAAATAAACAAAAGACAATATACCTTGAACTCATTCCTCCATAACTCCTTATTGGCAGTTGGAGTGCTTGAATGTGACATTGAAGCACCTCCCCAGTAGTTATTCATGATTCTATTAATATCATGAATAAAGAGTTTTCAAACCTATCATAAAATTATGAATAAACTATATCAAATAATTAAGATGGTTGAAAAAAATAAGATATTTTACAATACTTACGAATCTCCGATCGGAACTATAAACTCCCGAGAGTCTATCAACTCAGTGGTTGAGTTTCTGGCCAATTCTAGCAGCCGAGGCATCCTCAATCACAAGTGATCGTGCCTCGGGTCTTCAAGATCAACCTCTAAGTTGATCTTTTTCGCTTCCGCTCGCTTGAGTGATGCTTCGGTCGTCTAGAGTTGAGTTCATCGAAGGATAATGAAGATGGTAATGATTACTCATCCTTCCATTGTACCATAATCTCAGGGATAATAATTAATACATATTATACTAGTTATGAACGATAATGAAGATGGTAATGAGGATGATAATGGCATGTGGATAGCTAATTAATTAGATGCACTACTAAACTATATGTCTATTATGACTTTTTGATATTGCAATATTCTGACTTATTGATGTCGACAAATGCTCAATTGTCAAGCGCCAACTATTAGCATCCCAAATTAATTTGGATTAATATTATTTACCCCCATCGTCAACTATTTTAGACGATGATTAATCTTAAATGGTTAGAATTTAATTAGTTAGATTTTTTTAATTTTAAATGTTTATTGAAAATGTTTAAATTCAATTATAAGGTGCAGTGCGATGAGGTCAATCGATTTAGTAGTTGCAATCATATGTCGTATGCAATGAATGTGCAAAGATTAGCTGGACCAAATCAAAAGATAACAACTTGTACAACTAGGAGGAATCTGACAAAGTTGATTGGATCTAATTAATTAATGCATAATAGTGATGGTTCCGGAAGTGAACGATGCAAATGACGAGTCATCAAGGCGCAGCCCATAAAGACGGTGACCGGGAGAGGATGTCCACGCCCTGCGAGATTGACATAAGCATTAAAGGGAACACACCGGAAGATTTTCCGGTGGAGCCCTCTCCGACGCTCAAGTCAGGGACCTTATCTTTTTTCGGAGGACAACGAAGAATCAAAGTTTTCTCTAAGTTCAGGAAGCGTACCCCTTACCTGGATACTGAGGCATCTTATATACCTGAGGTTTCAGTACACGTATCCCCACGTTCTCCTCCACATCCCTTAATCATCAGTTATTTGATAGATATCTTATATTTTGGTAATGGCTGCTGCGATCATTAAGGCCTTAATTGTCGCACGTTGCGGGCAATAATTATCCAATGACTTTCCTATTCTGGAAAGAGGAACGACTACTTAAGTCCGACTCTCTGATTCTTATGTTGATCTTTGGGCTCCACTCTCTTGAGCCACTCTCGGAGTTTCATTTCCCGAGTTGACCTCAGAGCCTTCATTTATTTTCCCGAGATGGTCTCGAGAGCCCGATACCCGGTCTGACCTCGGGGGGGGGGGGGGGGGGGGGGGGGGGGGCTTTCCTCCGTTCTCCCGAGGTAGTCTCGGGAACCCGATTGCGGGTCTGACCTCGGGGCTCTGATCCATTTTCCCGAGATAATCTCGGTCTGACTTCGGAGCTTTGGTTCGGCAGACCCTACCACATAGCTTTACTGTACCACGAGTCCACCCTGGGACGTTCATCTCTATCACAAGTCCCCCCTTCAAGTCTAATCGAAGGAAGTGTGGCTGACTATTAGGCTGGTCCATATTGTTGTTTCTTCTCTCTTGGCAACTTGTTGGGTCCGAGGAATCGAAACATTCGTCCCTTGGCCTGAAGCGGCCCTTTGAATTAATCCAAAAGTCTCTACGTGTTCCAAGGCAGACAGTGATAGCAGTCCATCACCCATTAAAAACGCATGGGGTCTCTTAATGGCGAGGGAGCGTTGCATCGAGTATGACATCGCCACGTGGCTAGATCATTTCTCTGTGATCTCCTTCTAATACGCGCCGTAGGGTCATACGATCCAACACCCATAAAGAGGGGTGACGCCTCAAGATGGGCAGTCATCATCGTCCACGTGCCGCGCCTCAATTGCTCACATACGGGCGGCTTCTTCCCTATAAAAGGGGAAGGCGAAAACGTCCATCCGTCTTCTTGCATCGCCGTTTATTAGAACTTGTGCATCCTGCTGCTGTCTACTAGCTTCTCCTAGGGTTTCTTCTCTGCGCGTAAGTTTCCTTCATCTTCCACCTTCTTTTCCTTCTTTTATTTGAAGACATGGGCAAGGAGGGAAAGGCGAAGAGAGACCAGGGTAAGAAGGGAAAGCCCGAACAAGAGAGGCTTATCAACCGGAGTGGTACGAGGCCATGTTTTCTAAGCTGAAGTCCGCCGCCCTGAGAGCTGCCCGCGAGACCTATGGCATACCGGCAAAGTTGGATGTTAGGGTTCTCAATCTTGACCAGTCCCCCATAGAGCCTCCCATAGGTGTTTTCACTTTTTTCCTAGGGCAGGTGGAATTTGGCCTACTCTTTCCCATCCTCCCTTCTTCATGGTCATCTCCCAATACTTCGATATGTCGTTGCATCAGATGGCCCCAAATGCCTTCGCCCAGATGGGCGGGGCATTCATTCTCTTCAAATTGTTCAATATACTTTTGACCCCTCGTTTCTTCCATTATTTCTTTCTTCCAAGCTTAGCATCTAGGGGGGCCTTCAATTTCACCACCCATCCGAACCATAAATTTATCTGTAGCCTCCCTTCCTCTCATAAGGGATGGAAGGAGCACTTTTTCTTCATCCAACTCACCGAGCTCCCGTTCTGTCCCATCCGCTAGCGCGAGGACCTACCTTCGCCTCCTAACCTGGGTGATCTTCAGTAAGATCCGGGATACCAGCGGGCCAAGAGCATTCTAACTAGGATGGAGTTCCATGGACCCAACCTACTTTCCTGCGAGGATCTTCTATATCGGGCTGGGATCAACCCCAAATTCACCTGTCTAAACCCCGACCTCCGTAAATGCACTGTTTTGTTTACCACTTATCTATGCTAACTGATGTTTTGTTGTCTATGTTGCAGAAAACCTCATGCTTTCCCGGGTCATGAGCAAGCTTCTCAAGTGGGAGCTTGCGGATGAACATGCTGCTCCTCCTCTAACCTTCCCACCCTCAGTGGCCGAGCCTTCCAAGGGCCCCGAGCAGATTCCACGCGATGAGCTGACTACTTCCTAGCCTCTTGTTCCCGCTGAGGAAGAAGGGGGCGACAAGGCCCTGCCAGTTCAGGCTTCTGTGATGGCGTCAAAGCCCACTAGGAAGGTGAGCCGACCACCTACCAGACGGTCGCACCTCATACTGCCTGCCGAGGAGGGAGTGGAGGAGGAGAGTGAAGCATGGGACCCCTGCCACAAACCAACGGCCCCTCCAGCTCACCAAAGAAAAATGCCCCGTGCGGCTGAGTCTACCGAGGAGGAGGAGGTTCGGCTCCCTCTCTCCCAGCACTTCCGGGGGGCGGCCTCGACAATTACTATTACGGAGGGCGAGACCGAAGTCCCCTCCAGTGTCCCCGAGGACTCTGGCAGCGCCAAGGGCAAGGAGGCGAGACCAAGCAAGCCCCTGCTCACTAGCACCCGCCTGTGTCGCAAGGTACAGGCGACCGAGAAGGTGGCGACCGTGGGCTTCCAACCGGTCCTACTTAAGGAGTTGCCACCAAGGAAATGCCCGGTCGTCGAGTGCTTCCCCATCGCGCTTCCTACCTCGACTTCCTCACGGCTCCGGGTCCACTTCCAGAATACCATCCCCCCATAGCCGGGACCTTATGCAAAGGTGCACCGAGGAGCACGCTACACCCCTCGGAGGGATGCCTTCAGCTGGGGTCGTTGCCAGCTTGTACGAGACACTTTTAAAGGTAAGTTCCTTAGTGCCTTCATTTTAGTTCATCTTCTCGTATTCTGACATTTATTTTTCTTGTGTCAGGCCAACTCCGAGTGCCTCGCCTTGGGCCGACGGATGTCTCCTGAGCAAGAGATGGAGTCCTTGCGCCAACAGGTGGTCGAGTTGGAGGCAGAGGTCTTCTGAGCTCAGTAGGGGGCGGATGCAACTGGAGGTCAGTAGGGATCTACGTGCCAAGGTAGACCACTACCTAGACGCCATGCAGGTTTCGGAGGCATCCCTCCTTAGCTCCTGCCACCGGGAGCGGCTACTATCGGAGAGGGCGACAACCCTCTCCGATGACGTGAGTCGCCTGACCCAGGAGCGGGAGCGACTCCAAGCCCGGGAGAAGAAGCTATCTGGGGACGTCAACCTCCTGGAGGCATTGCGAAAGTCCTGAATGGTCGAGTCCAAGAGCAAGCGCACCAGTTGTCCAAGAAAGAAACTGTGATAGAGGCTGCTGCTGCTCATATATCCGACCTACAGGAGGCCCCGCCCGGGCCAACTCAGAATTGTTGCCCACCTTAGAGCGACTCAAGGAAGCCCTGGTAGACCGGGAGCAGATGTCTTCTGAGGTGGCCAGACTGAAGGTTGCGCAGGATGAAGCCGTGGCAGAACTGCAACAACACAAGGCTGACGAAGCATCCTGACAGGCAGAGGCGGAGGTCGACTTCAAGGCCAGGTTCCTCCAATCCGATGAATTTGGCGACATCTTAGCTGGACAGGTCCTGAAGCGCCTGAAACAGGACTTCAACGGTGTCATCCAGTAGCTCCAGGGAGCAAAGGTGCTAAAGTCGGAGGTGGACTTGAGCTTCATGAGCGTCGGCCAGGTTTGGGATGAGCTCCCAGCTAAGGATAAAGAACTATAGGGACTCTTCCCAAACCTGTGTTGTCTTTTACATTTTTTATCTTCTATTTCTGTTTTGCTTTCGAATGTACCTCAAATGTACTCCAGAATTTTGAATGAAATACTTTTGCATTATTTTCTTCTGTGCTTCCAAGTTTGTGAATGAAGTGTATTTTTCTTTTGCCTTCTTTTGTGCTTCCAAGCGCATCTCTTTTGTTCTCATCTCTGGTAGTCTCTGTCTAGTATCTTTGTCAACTAATCTTATTTGCGAAGGGACGAGCGATAACGACTACGAGGAGGTGACATCTAGCTCGGCAACTACAAGGAGGTGATGGGGCTAAGGAAAGTCCCAACAATGGAAGAGAGCTCGAGCAAAGGAGAGGCATAGTTCCCATCATCCCAGGCTGAGTTGAGTCCTCTCTAATAGCTGTACTCCAAATGTGAATATGTATTTATCTTCTGCTCCTTTTTTTGAACGGTTGGTTGCCCGTGTGTTGTGTGTCTTTCTTTTTCAATAATTCCAACTTATGTTTGCCTTCTATGTTTGATTGGATAGACTCCAAATGTAACCTTCACAAATAAATGAAATATATTCCTCTTCTATATCTTGTTGCCGATCTGCTGAATATCCTTCCTCGACTCTTCTCCCATACAGACTCCATTACACACGCGAGATCTAACATCAAGGGAGAGATGAGGATTTAATTTGTGGTTAATCGTCTACGCGGGCAAGGACAGGACTCGACCTATTCAACGCTGCCCCCACCCAAATTCGATCGTTACAAGCCAACGTTCGAATTCTTCAGCCACTACCAGTCGACTGCTCCCACAGCAATCGACTGATCTTGCTGTGGGGTTTACCAGTCGACTGCCCACCTAGGTTTTCCTTCCCGAGTACATTTCTCTCCGCACTCGACTCTTAGGATTTCCCCGAGTACATTCCCTCAGCACTCGTACCCTCACTACTCAACTGACTCCTCACCAGCAGCCTCGACTGTTGCCTTCGCGCCCTCTTCATCTTTGGCTCCCGTCCCTCGGATGCGCACACAAGCCTCCAGCTTACCTCCATGACATCCTTCACGAATGCCTCGAAGTCCGCGCCCCTCGGCTTATCGTCCCTGCTATCCATGGTCCCTCGGGTGCACACAAGCCCACTGCTTGCCTCCATACCACCTTTCACTGTACCTGAAGCCGTCCAGCTAAGTCAATATGTGTAACCTGTAAACCTGCACACTCACATACGCATATCAAATATACAAGGGTAAACCTAATTTAAACCCTTTGCCCAAACATCAAAACACATGGTCACTCCGGATCATAGATTGCCCCAACACTCTCGATGTGCTCGCTTCCGTCGGAGAGCTAGAGGTTGTTCATCCGCCGAGCTGGACCAGGAAATTTCCTCATCATCCAGTGCGGGTGGAAGAGGAATAAGGGTTGGCGCCGCTTCAGTAGACGGGGGGTTAGCCTCCCGCTTAGGTAGCCACTCGGATACACGGGCCTCTAGCTCTGCGTCATCCAGGTCGTAGCCCTCCTCCAAAGCCGCCGAATGCATCAGGTCGACTGCGAGAGGAGCAATGTTCAGTAAGCCCTAAAAGGATAAGGAAGAGGATGGAGGGCTTACCAAAGGAAGAAGGCCGACGAAGTGGTGCCGGGCTGAGCCCGAACACAGACAGGATGTCCTCGCACAGCAGTTGTCCCCCATGGAAACGTCGACCCCTGATCTTGGAGAAAGTGAATTGGTACCGGGGGAAAGATCGGAAGTCCTTGAGCAGAGGTGGGGGAGCAGGAAAATTCAGCAGAAAGCCGACCGGCTAGGTCGGGCTCGGGATAGGACGAATATAGAAATATCTTTCCTTCCAACCCTTATTGGAGGACGGGAGTTTTTTTTTTTTTTGAGGACGGGAGTTTCGATAGGAAAGAAGTGCCCGATCGGGCATGAAAGAAGAAATCACCCGGTTCTTGCCTTTTTGGACAAAAGAAGTAATAGAAGGTTTCGGGGAGATGGGGAATTTGATACAAAGAGAAGATGATGATTAACCCACAAAGGAGCTGAATGGAATTCGGAGACAATTGAGATAGGTTAATACGGAAGTAACGACAGACGGTGGAAATATAGGGGTGAACCAGGAAACGCAGCCCGACCTACAAATGATCTTGAGAAAGGGTAATATAATGCGGTGGAGGTTTCGCAAGTTGGTCGGAAGAGGAGGGAAATATGAGAGAATGGTCGGATGGAATATGGTAGTCTGCTATGATCACCGCGAGGTCGTGGTGGTCGAGCACCGACACCATGGTGGTATACCAAGGGGAGGGAGAAGGAGATAAAGCCTCTATTAAAAGCAAACGAGGGAAGCAAAACTAACCCGGGGAAAACTCGCCGGAGAAAGGGCATGAAGCCCAATGCCTTGCTGGAACCCTAGTAAAGGATTGAGGAGCGACGCTTCGACGCCGGGAGTAAAAAAGGCAAGGGTAAAAAGCGCCCGGTAAGTTCCTATTTATAGGGCCCCGGGAGTAATGACAGTCGCCCAATGGCGGGCTGGAGATTAGGCGTCAAAGGACGCAAGCCGTCCAATCAGGCCCAGAAAAGTCCCTGAGGCGGAGCATCCCACGTGCGAGCTCATCATTCGACAGAACAGGCGGCTGACGCCTCGTCGCTCAGGGAATAGACACATGGCGTACCGGTTAAATGCCGTAATAAATGCACGCGATTCGAATCTGCTCGACCATCCTGAGGAGCTAGAACCGAAGAGACGGGTGATGTGACAGGTTCGGCGATCGGGATGCCCGCCCACAGACGACCCCTAGGGTCGGCAAGAAAGGCTCGGGCCACTCAGATGCGCCATGCTCGCTTGAAGAGATAACAGTCCAGTCAGTCGGACTCGACGTCTCCTTCGACTAGACTCGAGGGGGATGCTTATGATCCCGACTCTGCTTACAGGTAGCTCGGCCTGCACAGCCAGCCAGCTTGGCACCACGAAGGCCCAGCAAAAGGGTCGACGATGACCTCACCAGGGTAGTCCTAGAGACAGGAAATCCCCAAAGCGCTCGCCGACCGACCCCCGGCAGGATCGGTCGAGTCGATCATCAGCGTCTCCTAACTCAATCATTCAAACCCACACCCCCGATCCGATCTTGGGTCGGGCAATTCAGTCAGACGCATGGTAGCCCACGCGCCCTCAGCATCCCTTGGATCCGATAGCCCAACGAACCGAGATAGCATTAGACAGACGTAGCCTGACAGACCCCTGACTCAGGGCGTACCCCGCGCCTCAACCCTCCCAGTCAGACGCGTTGCGGCCCACGCTCCCTGGCCATTACCCGACCCAGTCCTTGACACTTGGACTCGCCGTTCGGCGCTCAGGCTACAGACTAGATCGTCCTTACGCCGCCCTATGTCATTACATCCGGGGTACAATCCTAATGTCGGGGTACTACATACCTTGTCCATTTATGACACCCCTCGCGGTTGTCCCGCCTATTCAGTACCGCCGTACTGCCACAGCACCCCGCGCCATGCCGCGGTACTTTCCGGTGCTCTCATACGGAGCTAACAGTTGCCAGACCTCTGTCTCGTCAACACGGATAGGGTTGTTAACTCCCCCGGCTATATAAACCCTCCACTCCTTATTCCGCAGGTATGCGCGTGAGCTCTCCCTACTACTGTATTTCCTTTCGCTCCACTATATTTCCTGTGAATACTGACTTGACCGTCGGAGTGTCTTGCCGGGGAAACTCCCCGACGGATTTGCTAACGGTTACTGTTTTGCAGGCAGGAGCTAGGTCGGCGCCATCTTAGTCGCTCGTGCCACTTGGGAGACCATCCTATCCTTAGAATTTTCACCTGGCATTGCGACAGGAGCACTGATCTAATTTTTTTAGATGGTAACCGAATAGCTAAGCAGTTGTCGATGATCTAATAATAAAATGGTGTGTGCAAAGTGAACAAACAAAGTTTGTCGAAGACAAAATTATATTGGTTTGAGTAAATCAAGGGTCCCAATAAAGTAACAATTTATCGTTTTTTAATCTGATTTTTATATTTATTAAAAGACACGTTTATTTATTAAAATATCTTTTTTTATTATCGAGCAATGATAGAGAGAGTGAAAATGAGAGAGTGAAAAGTATAGTGAATGATGTGGCATGACGTGATATGACGTGACATTTTACATGCACACGTTCGATTATTGTTTGGACACCATCAATGGCCTTCGGCCGCCGCCCCGAATCAAACTATACCCAGGGCCGGACCTGAGGCGAGGCCCAAGAGGCGCTCGCCTCAGGCCCAATTTTTTAAGGGGCCCAAAATTTTTTTTTATTTAATATTATATTTTATTTTAAACTTCTCCCTAATTAATTTGCTTGCCCTAGTTTTTTTCCCGTGCCTCGCCCAAATCGCCGACTCGCCGACGCCGTGACCATGAGTTTCCTCGCCGGCTCATCTTCTCTTCTCATCCCATCGTCGATTCGCCGTGAGCTCCTCCTCGTCTCCTTCAGTCCTTCTCCGACTCTCCTTGCCCAGTTGCCCCAATATTCCCCAATTTGTGATTTCGTTTGGGACTGGGAGATCTCCTTTGTTGGTGGGGCTGACCACCATTCAATTTGCTATCGCCAAGGGAGCAGGTAATGTCCATTGCCCTCGTCTTTCTCTGTCTGCAACTACAAGGAGGTAACTGTTCATGAATCATGATATAGAATAATCGAAATAGCCATCTGTCCATATAATTTTACATAGATTTACTTTTTCCTCTACCATGACCGTGACAGTTTTGGATCAATGGAGAATAATGATCTCAAGTTTTCTTAGCATCTTAATAAGCATGATTATCTAATAATGTGGTTAGATGGCTTTTTTGAGAGTATTATAAGCTATTTTTTTGTTTGTTTAATTTTTTCAGTAACGTTTCAAAATATTCATGTTATTTAATTTTTTATTTTCTTATATATTTCTTAGGTACGTTAAAATTTTTTGATCACGTGTTAAAAGGAGGATTATATTTTGAAATGTGAATGATTTTTTAAATTAAAATAATAAAACATTGTAAAGGGCCCTTTTCTTTGAAGTTCGACTCAGGCCATCAAAATCTGAGGTACGGCCCTGACTATACCGTGGGAGGTACGATGAACCCATCGAAAATCGCTGCATATAAGATGTTACGTCATTTACTATGCTTTTTATTCTCCCATTTTTACTCTCTCTATCAATTTTTTTTTATTATCTGGGTAAAAAATGACAATAATAATAAAATATTAAAGAAAAATCGAATCCTTAATTTTGAAATGGTTAATCGTACACCACTGCTACGCATGTTTTTTATAGGATTGGTTAATCGTACACCACTATTACGCATGATTTTTATAGGATTGATTTATAGTTAGTACATAAAACGCCGTGAAATTTAGGATTAAATTTAGATGAAGTTAAATGTATGTCCTCTTTTATTCATTGTCCGGATTATAATTTTCGTTATTTATTTTTTTTATGTTCATTTTGAGATGAATTAATAAGGGTACTAAGACGAATGAATTATCTTTTTTTTACCGTAATGATCGTTACAAATAAATACGAAATCCAAACCACCTTTTACTGATGGTAAAATTGCGATTAAGAGGCCGTGAGTTAATCAAGAACTCTGGCAATGGATGCTCATTGAGTATTCTTTAATATTTTTATCAGTTTTATTTTTTTTATTTATCTTTTTTGCTATAGGAAAAAAAAGAAATTTCGGAGATATTTTTGTAAAAATATTAAATATGAAAGTTATGCACGCAGTATCTGATGGGATTGATAAGATAATTTAGTCAAATATTATTTGAAAAAAGTTAAGTATAAAACTTAGAAATTTGAGTATGTAAGGTTACATCCACCATATCAAAAAATTATGTACTTAATTTTTACTCTTTTATACCCAAGTTTCACTCTTTTATACTCAATTTTCACAAATATATACTCAATTTTTACTCTTTTATACTCAATTCATTAGGGAGTAAATGCAAAGAAAATCTCAAATGGAGAATACATATAAAGATCAAATTGACATTGGGGAAGTTTTCAATAATTTACCGTATGAAAATCAGGTATTTATTTAAATGGATGCAGAGCAATAATTGTGCCCTTCAAAAAAAAAAAAAAATGGAAGCGTTTGTCTTGTCCCTTCTCTTCCTCGTCGCACTCCTCTCCTCTCTGCTTCTCGCCGGTGGCCGAGAAGCAAGAACAAATCCGGCGATCCGTAAGCTCCCGCCCGGCCCTGCGAAGCTCCCGGTCATCGGTAACCTCCACCAGATACGCGGCAATCTGCTGCACCAGTCCCTATGGGAAATCTCCAAGCAGTACGGCCCACTCATGCACCTAAAACTCGGCCAAGTCTCCGCCGTCGTCGTCTCCTCCGCCACCTTCGCTAGGGACGTCCTCAAGACCTTCGACCTCGCCTGCTGCTCCCGCCCCCACAACGTCACCACCTCCGCGATGTCCTACGGCCGGTCCGACATCAGCTTCATCCCCTACGGCGAGCGCTGGAGGCAGTTACGCAAGCTCTGCACCGTCGAATTCTTCAGCGCCAGAAAGATCAACTCTTTCATGTCTGTAAGGGAAGATGAGATCTCCAGAATGGTGAAGCATATATCTTCTTGCATCTCGAGCTCCCTCGTCGTCAACGTGAGTGAGCTCGCGCTGAACTTCTCCTGCAACACGACATGCAGGACGGCCTTTGGTCGAGACATCGCCGGCGACGACCTCAACGTTTACGACGTGATCAGGGAAGCGGAGGAGATGTTGGCTAGCTTCTTCATAGCAGACTACTTTCCCCTGCTCGGGTGGGTCGATGTGGCGACGGGGATGAAATCCAGGCTTCGGAAATCGTGTCTTCATCTCGATGGCATCTACCAGAAATTCATCGATCGCCATCTCGACGCTAAGAGTCGATCAGGAAGCGAGGAGAATGAGGATTTATTGGATGTTCTGCTCCGGTTGCGGAAGGATGGGCAGTTGACAGAGGAGAACCTCAAAGGAATTCTTATGGTGACAATTACTTTGAGTTTCGATGTCAAAATGAATTATAGAACTTAAATCTAATTCAATTTTTGGCAGAATATTTTTATCGGCGGGACGGATACCTCGTCGGCAGTGGTGGAATGGGCGATGGCAGAGCTCATCCGGCAGCCGGAGTTGATGAAGAGAGCCCAAGAGGAAGTGAGAAGCTGCGTGGGGAGAAGCAAAGGGAAGGTGGAGGAGTGCGACCTGCACCCGCTTCACTACCTCAAACGGATCGTCAAGGAGACGATGAGGCTGCACCCGCCGGCGCCGATGCTCATCAACCGGGAAATCATGCACCCGGTAACTTTAAGCGATGGGTGATCAGCAGGGATCAGCAGGGCGATCAGCAGGGCGATCAGCAGGGCGATCAGCAGGGTCCTCCCAAGACGACGATCTATGTGAACGCATGGGCGATCAGCAGGGATCCAGATGTGTGGGAGAGACCGGAGGTGTTCGACCCTGAGAGGTTTGTAAACATGGCGTCGCCGACAGTTGACACGTTTGCGCACTATGACTTCAAGCTGATTCCGTTCGGCGAGGGACGGAGGATTTGCCCGGGAAAGAATCTGGGCCTGCTGATGGCGGAGGTGGCGCTGGCCAACCTTTTATATTCCTTCGATTGGCAATTGCCGCCGGGAACGAAGGAGGAGGACGTGAGCATGGAAGAAACGCCGGGGGTCGTTGTGCACAGGAAGCATGCTCTTTGCCTCATCGCCGCCAAATTTGAGGCAAACTGAGCATGTCGTTGATCTCATGCATCAGACTAATGTTCTCCGATAAGACTCTCATGCGTGAAGAAATTGTCCAGTGAACTGTTGTGGAATTGAATAAATGGAGAACAGTCTATATATATATATATATATATATATATATATATATATAATAAAGTGTCAAATTAATTTTAAAATGGTTCGTTTGTATAATGAATAAGTGGATGATGACGTTGGACTTTTATGCCGGAAGAGTATGTTCTTAAAGGTCATATTGCAATGTAATATTTATATGTTTGTGGATAATCTGTATAAATAGATTTATTAGGGTATAAAAATAAATCATATAAAATCATTACTTTTTCTTGTTTATATGATATTTCTTACACAAGCCCATGGAGATCTAATTTTGAGCAAATATATTGAGTGGACCCACTACAAAAGAAAGACAGGTTAATAATAGAATATTTATTTCGTGACGTAATTTCTATTATAAAATTAAATATTTAATCGTTAAATTATAGACTAAATTAATTTTTATAGTTAAATTATTAACTGAATTAAACCTCTTTTATTAGAATTCTTTCCCAAAAAACCAAAAATAAAATAATTTTTTTTATAACTTTTTAACTCATGTCATTAATTTTTTTAGCTAACTTTATTTCTATTTAGTTTTTTGTATGACATCAATCATATAATAAACTAATTGAAAGTGTTTTAGGCAACGAGGTGAAATCGTCACTTTGATGGCTCCTTACAATCTAAAAAGAGATAAATCATAGAGGCTTCATATCCATTGGAAATTGGCCCAGGTCTATTGATAGCAACACTCTTATATGGACCAATTATGCTAGTCCGTGAGAGAAAAAACCTTGTGAAATAAATATTCCAAAAAGTAGCATCAATCAAAGTGGGATAGAATAACTTCCAAAAATCATAACATTTGACCCGGTTATCAAAATCTGACGATTTATTTTGAATAGAAGCTAATTCAAAGATCTATAATTTAAAAAAAAATCATCTCATTCTGATTTTCAAGTCAATGTTATCATGTTTGAAAGTTTGCTACTTTCTAGTAATTATTAGCTGTTATACATTGTAACAACTATTAGCTGTTACATGTTATAGCAGCTACTGTACAGTAACTACTACATGTTGTAGCTGCTACAACAATGTAGTTGCTATAGTAAATTATTGAAAATCATAACTCGGAGATCTGGAATCGAAACTTGTTCAGAGATCTATAATTTAATAAAAAAATCATCTCATTTTGATTTCTGAGTCAAAAGTTATAGTGTTCGAAGTTTACTAACTAGCTGCTATAAATAACTGCTACATGTTAGAACAGCTATTGTGTAGTTGTTGCTACTCTACAGTAGCTGCTACTTGTATAGCTATTGTAGTAAACTTTTGAATACTATAACTTTTGACTCGGATATCTGAATAAAACGATTTTTTTTATCGAAACTTATTCAGAGATCTATAATTAAAATAAAAAGATCATCTCATTTTAATATTCGACTCCAAAGTTATGATCTTTAGAAGTTTACTATGTTGTAGTAGCTATTGTCGAGTAGCTAATATACGATGTGACAACTATTGTGGAATAACTACTACTGGTTTTTAAAAATCAGCATAATAGTGATTGTTTCATGTAATCAAAGGAGAGAGAAAAGATAATTTTATTTTAATTTAAGAGAAAAGACAGATAAATTATTACATGTAGGAGAGAGATGAGTTAAAATAATTGAGTTTTAGCCGTATCAGATCATCAACATTGGATGTCGCTCATGAAGGCATTGGAGCAGGAGACATTGGGCAAGATATTATCACTCTCTCGATATATATATATATATATATATATATGAAAATGCTATACTATGGATTGAGACGTGCACGCCTATGCGGACTTGGAGCACCTGGTTTCAATCTAGGCACCTCAGATTGAATTTAGATCCCCAGATTAAATCCAGCAACCAATAAACTTTTTTAGAATATATTATATATATTTAGGGTTTAAGATTTTAAGATTTAAGAATTAGGTTAGTAGTAGGTTTATGCCAATAAAATTTCTCTAGGGTTCAGTTTCCCGCTTGATTATAGTGTTCAAAATCAAAAATCTTATACACTCATGAGGTATATTATATGTTTTTAGCAATAAAAATTTTTTCTCTAGGGTTCAGTCTTCCCTCTTGGTTATTGTGTTTAAAATAAAAAAATTTTAGATCGATGCTCATGTTATAAGATTAAGAAATTGTTTGTAAGATTTAATCTTCCCTCTTAAGTTATGGTTTTGAGATTTTTAATTGCACACCACTATTGAAGTCATGGTTTCCTATGAAATGAACCGATGACTAATACATGAGACGTTATCGTCATGAAATCTGGGAGTCAAATCTTAACAAAGCCAGCTGTCTGCCCTCCCTTATACGGTAGTCACTGTCTAGGCTAGTAATCCCTATGATTTATTTTCTCCTTGTTGACTCTGAGACAAGATTGATGGGGATGCTTAGACGAGCGAATCACTTTTGCATCATGTCGCTACAAAATGACTACCAAAGTTTTCTTGAATTTGTTCACATTTTTATTTTTTTATTTATCCTTTTTGTTATAGGAAAAAAGAAATTTCCAAGATATTTTTGTAAATTTTTTTGATAAATATGAAAGTTATCTATTTATTTAAATAGATGCAGGGCAACAATTGTGCCCATCATATTGTGCCCCCTTTGTTAAGTAAAAAAAATGAAAGCGCTCTTATACCTTCTCTTCCTCGTCGTACTCCTCTCCTCTTTTCTTCTTGTCGGTGGCCAAGAAGCCACACTACAAGAAAATTACTTTTTCGCAGCGCGTTATTAACAGCGCACATTAAAAGCATGCTGTTAATAGTATTATTAACAGCATGCATATTGATGTGTGCTGTTAATACTATAAATATTTTTAAAAGAAGAATCATCAACGGCATACATTAAAAGCAAGCTGTTAATGCTATTATTAACAGCATATTAACATACGCTGTGAATAAATAATAACAACGACAACATACAAAATTTGGTACGCTGCTAATACATCTATTTATTATATGTGATATACTACAAATAAAATTATAAATAATCATTGTTTTATTTTTTTTATTTTTTATTTTCCTTATTTTCTTTTATTTCTTATTTTTTTCCTTAATTTTTTCCCTTATTTTTTCTTTTCCCTTATTTCTATTTTTTTCCCAAAAACCTCGCCCTATATCCGACCGACTCCCTCGCCCTCGCCCTTCCCAAAACCCGCGCGCGGCTCAAGCTATCCGACCGACTCCCTTCTTCCTTCCCAAACCTTCTTCCTTCGATCGCCCTCTCGAGTTTCCGCCGCCTCCTCGCCTCGCTCAACCCTTCGCCTCCTCAGCGCCATCTTCATCTCCTCCTCACAGACGGCATCTTCATCTCCTCCTCACAGACGCTGCTTCTCCTCGCTTGCTCGCCTAATAGCCCGTAGACTTCCGCCCCACGGTAGCTTCTCTGGGCTGCGCTAGGTCTTGATTTCAGGTGATTATTTTTTTCCCCGCAGTAGATTTCCTTTGCTTTCTTTTTTCCTTGTTGCTATTGTGGATTTTTTGTAGTGTTCATCTCCATTTCTTTCTGTTCTCGTTTGGTTCACATTGGCTGTCTTATCTGAGTCACGCTAATATTTTTAATGTTAGATATCATTGTTCAATATATAAGCTTTATTACCTCTTTTCCTAGTTATCTCTTATGCAGTAGGCTAATACGCAGTACTTCTGATTACATTTCTAGTTGAACATTTCTTGTACCCATTGCATTTTTTAGATACATGAAAACCTTCTTTGTATCATGGGTAGTCTCGATAGTAGGAACTAATTGATTAACGTTGATTTTTTTTGACACCCTGCATAGTCCCCACCACCATTTCGCCGATGCAGTCTTATAATACACCTTATATTTACAGTAGTCGCATAGAGGTCTTTAGTGTTCCCTTTCAAATTGGATTGAAGATATTATGAAAACTTGCTACAAATATGCTAGGACCTTTTATATATGTGGTTTGAATACCTTGTTAACTTCTGATTTTTTTCTTTGTTGCTATTTAATTTGAATTCCCATGCCGTGTTGGTTAAAAAAAAGAATGGACAAAGTGTAAAGGGACAAAGTGTTGGTGAAACCCTGAAACCTTGTATAGGGACAGTGCATAGCTATTTCTTTTATAATTCCTTCTAATAAAGCATCAACTAACTCTGAATAGAGTCATTTATGGATTTTTGGCAATTATCTTGAGCTTTGCCCCTCTGCCTGCTTGGTTTTGACTCGTAATTGTCACATTCTCAATAATCAAATGTCTTCGACTTTGCATACATTTATTTCATTAATATAACTCTTCAAGCCATCCATCGAACTTGCTCGTGCAGTTTTTCCTCCCACGCTACGCCCACATGGCACAAGTCATTCTGTGAAACAGCGATTTGGATGTGTTTTCCGTATTAATTAGGAATGCTAAAGTCATGATAGTACCTTCAATGTTCGTGAAAGTGATTTAGAGACCTGAGTAGCGGGAGGTTCATCTTGTCATATGGTGTTCGTAGTGTCCAACGAGCTTGTTAAACTACACTTTGTTTATTTTCATTTGTAATGGGGGTAGACTTTGTCATGGTGCCTCTACCATTTGTTTGAGTTTCTATGACTTATTTTTCCCAATATAAGCATGAATTTTCACTAACGAGTAAAAATAGGTCGAACCATGCTACATAATTTTTTCTTAATCAAAGTATTTTCGTCCAACGGATTCTAAAAATAGTTTTTTTAAAAAAAAATTTGACTATTAAATAAATTTGAAACATAATTTATACATATTTAATTTATAATTTTATTATGCAAAAATATATAATTCTTAGACGCAACAAATGGTTAATGTAGTATTGTGTATTGTTTATAATAAGATGATGTCCTCTTTTTATTTTTTTATATTTTATTTATTTATTTATTTAGCTGGTATAATGTATCAATTTACAATTAATTTTGAGATGATAAATTTGACTTCATAAAAAAATTTTATTGGTTTTCAGAATAAATTAGAAAGCATTTGTAACATGTAACTTATCAATCTGATAGTTTGTTAACTATGTTGAAATTTAACAATTAGATGTGCATAGCTATTTCTTTATGTATACACATCATTCACCTTTAGTACATTATTTTTTGCAATGGATTGTAACTTCTATTTTATGTATTTTAGCAATGGGTTGTAATTTCTATTTTAGGGTTTTGATCATTGACGTAATGGATAAGGAGTGGATGCATTTGCCTTCAAGGCTTGTACCAGAGTACGAAGAAGGGGTTCAAAAATTTCTTGCACAAGCTAGAAACTATGCCAAAACACGTAAAGTGATCTTATGTCCTTGCAAGCATTGTAAAAATAAGAAGTATATGAAAACATTTGCTCAATGGCTATCAAAACATGATCTTGATAACTCATCAAGCCGAATCCAGTGGCTAGTGCATGGTCCAAGAAAGCATGTTATGTCTTATACGGGTTATATTATAAATGGACATCGATTCCACACAATTGATGTTGAAAGAACAACACAAGATAGCAGTGTTTCAATTGAAGCTGATACTATTTGTCAATCTAGTGCTAATGATTATTCACATACAAGAGGAAGAGTTTCATACTACGGGGTTCTACGAGATATTATTTTACTAGACTACTATTCTTTCAAAGTGCCTATTTTTAAATGTGATTGGGCTGATACTAGAACAGGGATTAAAATGGAAGATGGTTTTATACTGGTCAACTTACACCAAGGATTAAAAACTTTTGCAAGTGATCCTTTCATTTTAGCATCACAAGCAAAGCAAGTGTTTTATTCTAGGGACAATGATGAATCAAATTGGTATGTGTTGCTAAAGGCGCCACCTCGGGGTATTCATGATATGAATTTAATGGAAGAGGAAGCCTATATGTTATCAATACCTCTTGATGTGTCTAGACTTGATATTAACATTACTGAGAAAGAACCATATACAAGGGATGATTGTGATGGAATTGATGTGGCAGATTTATGATTTAACTTTTAAGGTGTAGATTTTATAGTGATGTTATTGCAATAATAAATGTTCTTAAGTTTCATCATATTTTTATCATTTCCTAATTTTTTTTCCAGCAAGGGTTTATTTTTAGCAATGTAACATGTAATATTGTTTATGACAGGTCATTATATATCATTCACCGATGAGAAAAATGAAGAAAAAACGTAACAAAGTAACTATTGATGAAATTCAGGTCATATTGTGTTCTTCTTAAATAATGCCTTATTTTAATAAAGCATAATTATATGTTTTGATCTATTTATGCTATTTTGTAGGAAAATACAGGTAAGAGGATATCAGAAGTGGATTCTAACTCTTCACCTAATATTTCACATGATGCTCATGGTAAAGAGATAATTGATGATGCCAAAAATGATAAGAAGAAAGGACGGGGTCCATCGAAGTTGAATTTATCTAGTGGGCATCAAAAGCCTAAAGAGCTAGAGCGCAATGAGTTTGGACAACCAATTGGAGTTAATTCTATGAAGTTTGCATCTTTTCTTGGTTGTATGGTAAAGGAATTTGTACCATATACATTAGATAGGTGGAATGACGTAGATGAAGAAATGAAGAATAGAATGTGGAGTTGTCTTCAGGTAATATCAAGAGTTGTTGAATATTTTTAGGCTGATTCTATAACATATAGTAGATATAATTTTATGTTTCTTATTTTACAGATAAATTATAATATTGAGGAGTGTGAAAAAAAAGCTATCTTTCAAAAGTTAGCTAAGTTGTGGCGTGATAGAAAGTCCAAACTGCAAATACTTGTACGAGAAGCTGATGCTGGTAAAGTAACTTCACGAAATCTTAATTTTTTGAAG
This sequence comes from Boesenbergia rotunda, assembly GCA_024364735.1. NCBI lineage: Eukaryota > Viridiplantae > Streptophyta > Magnoliopsida > Zingiberales > Zingiberaceae > Boesenbergia > Boesenbergia rotunda. The sequence continues at coordinate 609,453 of JAGFNQ010006136.1, read as the reverse complement.
CCTGAATTTATTGATCAAGAGCAGTGGGAATTATTTGTGAAGAGGACATTATCACCTGAATTTCAAGTAAGTATTAATTTTTATATAGTCACTTAATGAAATTTGTTATATTACAAATATTTGTGGATTTAAATATTTCTTATCAGGAAAAGAGTAAAAAATTTAGAACAATCAGGGTAAATCAAAACCACCTTCACACGATGAGTCGGAGAGGTTATGCTCGTTTGGCTAGCATTATGGTAAGTATTATTATTTTTTAAAACGTTATGAAAAATTTGACATTATACTTAACATTAATATTTTTCCTAATTATTTTTATAAAACACTATATCTTTAGGAAAAAGCAAGTCCTGCAGATACACCAATTACAAGATCAAAAGTTTGGATTGAAGGTCCCACAAAGAAAAATGGACAACCTATTAGTGAAGTTGTTGCTGAGAAAATAGTAATGAAGTTATCTTTTGTTATTATATCTAAAAATTTTAATACATTAATTGTCATTATTAATATAAACTTTTTATTTACAAAGTTTGTATCTTGTTATTTGCAGAAAAAAATAGAGGAGTGTCCATCCGAATCTCTAAAGACAACTAATATTGCTGATGATGCAATTAGCCTTGTATTTGGCAAGGAATCTCGAGGTAGAGTGCGAGGGATGGGATTTGGAGTTACACTATCAAAAGTTGGAATGTCTGTGCAGAATGGAGCTGTTAAACATCTTGAACATATGGTGTATAATCTTCAACAAGAAATGCAAGAAATGAGAACCCTGTTTTTACAAAACGAAAGGCAACAAAATGAACAAGAATAAGTAAGTAATTAAATAACATACATTTAGTCTTAATTATTATGATTTTTTTAGATTCATGTCAATGATATTAGTATTAATTGATATAATTTGTTGTAAAATTAGGTTGCTAGTGGTGGTATTGGTAGCGATGTTGGCAATTATATTCGTGACGGTGTTGATATTCATGGTGAAAAAAAAATTGACAATATTTGCAATGTTAGCCAACAACAAACTACAACTCAGGTAACAAGATACATGATCTCATGGATTTGTTGAAACTATTGTAGCATTTCTGTATCTTTGCACATCCGTCGTGTATGATTTACCTTCATGATTTTTTCTTATGATCCCTTCTTAATTTTTAAACTGTTCTTTAAATGTTAGTTACTATGCAAAAAGCATTTTATGGGGTCCATGATACGAGTAGGTATTTTTGTGATAATCCTCCTTGATGCAATTGCGATGCCCATTCTTTGCCTACATCAGTCTAGAATTTTCCTGCAAGGCTAGTGGCATGTCAAAAGCTTTTCTTCCCTAAGCTAACATTTTTGGCAACGAAGTAGCTTGATACCATAATCAAAGACTGTTATTTATTATGTTACTTATAATGAGATAGAGGAATCAATGTAGGTATTTTTTTACTTTTTCTAAGAATTCATAGCTCTTACCAACAGTGCACACAAAAAATTCTTCCATATCAATTCCTTGACCTGAAAGAATTAACATCCAAGTATCAAGAAACTTGAATAGCAAAGTTTAAGGGGTGAATTCAAGTGATACAAAAGTTTACTTCAATAAGCTATGCCGCCACTAGAAAGAACTCGACGCGATGTATGCTCTAAGCAAAAGCTGGAGCAAGGGTAGGATAAGGTCCATGATACCAGTAAGCAAGCTTGAAGATGTGCAACTTATTTTGCATTTTTGTTCCTTAAACAGTAATAATTCCATTGGAATCGTAAAATTTATGTATACCAAAGATTTAAAAGAAAATGGAAGACAACATATTATCCTGCCAACCCTGACAGATTTTGAAAAGCAGCAATTCAAAATGTATACCAGAAGAATTTCATGTCCAGTAGCTTTGCAAATGTAGTATTTTCAGATGGTACCAATAATTTTTTAATTCTGCTCCTATATTTTCATATATCAGAGTCAGCACATACCAATCAAAGTGTATTGCTCCTTTATCAAGAACAAAACAAAAACATGGAACCACTACCACCATGCTTTCATGATAACAAAGCCCATTTAAACATCATGATGCATAAAGAATCTTACCATCTTCATATTCTAGAGCTTGAAGGATCATCTCAACCTGTAAAACAAAATGTATAATTCAGTTCCAAAACAACTAAGTAATAAATAATATATAACTCATAACAAATTAAGAATTGGTGTTCCTTTCAGTATTCGTCATTGTTATCATATTTTGCAAATGAATATTCAGTAACTATTTGAGCTTATCGATGTGCTCTGAGTTTATAAGTTAACTATTGTGCATTCAGTAACTATTTGAGTAACTATTTCTTACATTCGTTGTGCAAGTTAACTGCTGTGCATTCATTATACATTTTCTTACAGATTTTTTTGATTATACAGTTATAACTAAAGAACTTAAGTCGTGAAGATATCATTGATAATACTAAATGTAAGCTGCTTCATTGGAGTATTGACGGAGTTGTTGCAGAAGGTCGAATTGCATCCACAGATCCCAAAGTAAAAGTGCATCACGTTCCTCTTGGTGGAGCTTGTTGGAAAGTTTGGATTGATAGGGTGTTTGTGAACAAGCTGGACCTCATTCGACCAAACGATGAAATGTTATTTCTTGAAGATGCAATAGGAAGCACAGTTGCTTGGTTATCTAAGTTTATAGTTTTTGACTGAGTTACTTACTTTAGACTTATGACTAGTTTGTAATTTTTTTTTGCTACTCAGTTATTTTAGACTTATTGTAATGGTTTTTGCTAGTAAGTGAAATGCTATTTTGGTAAATTGTGGTGTTAATGATTAATTGTGATATAAATGTTTTAGTTTTGGATGTTAATTGAGAGAAGTGATGTATATTTATTGTATTATCAAATTGTGTAAAATGTGTGATTTTAATTATATGGAATATATTGGTATCCGCAGCGCGCAGCCACTCGCTGCGGATGTAATTATCCGCAGTGTATATTCGTGTGCTGCGGATCCATTTATCCGCAGCGTGTAGTCGCGCGCTGTGGATGCAACTTATTTGCAGCGCGCAGCTGCGCGCTGCGGATAAGTTGCATCCACAGCACGCGGCTACACGCTGCGGATAAATGGATCCGCAGCGTGTAACCGCGCGCTGTAGATGCAACTTATCCGCAGCGCGCAGCTGCGCGCTGCGGATACAATTATTGCGCGCTGCGAAAAGTCATTTTTGTTGTAGTGCAAAACTAATCCGGAGATCCGAAAGCTCCTGCCCGGCTATGTGAAGCTCTCGATCATCAGTAACCTCAACTAGATTCGCGACAATCTGCTGCACCAGTCTTTATGAAAAATCTCCAAACAGTATGACCTGACCCGCTCATGCACGTAAAACTCGGATTCATATTAAGATTTAGAAATTGATATCAATTATCTATATTTAACATATTTGGATTTGGACATATTTATTATTATTTCTAATTTTATTATTATCATATTTATAATAATATATTATTATATTTATGATAATATATTATTTTATATATATTTATTAGCATATGATAATTTATCAATAATAAAAAATAATTATCTTCTCTCTAATTATTTACTATTCTCCCTTTTTTTTATATATATATCGTGATGTTCGTGTGTTTAATATTTCATCGTAATATCAGAGCCATCGTTTCTTTCTTCCATCTTCTTCTAATTCTTCTGCTTTCCATTTCCATGATAACAATTTTTTAATATTAGCTGTCTCTTTGCTTTACTGATGTGCTTTTCTAAAAATAAAAAAATAAAAAATAGTCACCTCCTCCTTCCTCCTCCACGCTTCACCCTCACCTCCTTTATTTCTATGTGTGTATTTTTTTTCTTTTTCTTTTTTTTTTTCTTCCAACACATCTTCATTAGGTCTCCTCTTCGTATTTCTACCGATATGGGCCTGACAACAGCATTCCCGTTCTCTTCCCTTTCTACCGTGCCCCCACGGGCTGACTCAGTTAGTAAGGTATCTGACCGTTTATTTTGGAGGTCTCAGGTTCGAGAGTCGCGCAGTCGCACACGGGATAAAAATCTGATCCGTTGACTTAAATTCTCTCGGCCCCAGGCGCCTTACCCGACCAGTAAAATCGTGATTTGCCTCCCTCTGGACACCCATGGGGCAGGGACCAGGGGACCGCTAAGGTGACGGTTCCACCTTTATTCTTCCCTTTCTACCGTGGTATCTCTTCCTATTTTACCCCATTTCCAAAAAAAAATAAATTTTGTTGTCGTCTCCTCCTTCCTCACCATTCTCTCGTAAAAAGAATAGAAACATAGAAAAGAAAAGAGATAACAAAAATAACTTTATTACTAGAATAATTCGTCCATGAGATATACAATTTATAAAAGTCTTAAGATACTTGTCAAATAAAAAATTAATAAAGAAACTATTAATTAATAGATTTATAAAAAATTGTCAATTAACAGATCAATAGAGAAATAGTCTAATCTAATAATTAATATATATAAATTTATTTTGACTCGGTTAAAAATCTTATCAAATTATTATTCTCTTTTACCCCCGATAAATTCAACGAGAGATCTCTGATATTGAATTTCCTTGTTAGCCTGTTGAAACGCTGTTTGAATAATGGCTTAGTGAAAATATCAACAATTTGATTCTCTGCAGAAATATAATAATCCGATAATTATTGTGTCGTCATACACTCTCAAATAAAATAAAAATCAATTTTCACATCTTTTATACGAGCATGAAAGACTGAATTTGTTGTTAGATATGTAGTTCCAATATTATCACACGAAATTTTTGGTGTAATATTTGATGCATGATCATGAAGTTCAGAGAGAAGAGATTGAAGCCAAATAATTTCATATGTTGCATTTGCTATAGTTTTATTCAGCCTCAGTGCTTGAAAAGATACTGTAAGTTTCTTTTTTGAATTCCATGAGATAAGATTTTGTCTAAGAAATATTGCATATCCATTAGTAAAGTGTCTGTCTTCAGGAGAGCTTGCCCAATCCGCATCACTATATGCATGTAAATCTCGAGATGAATGTTAATATAAAAGAAGATCATGTAGAATAGTACCTTTGAGATAACGAAGTATTCTTTTCACATCTTTCCAATTTTGTTGAATAGGAGAATTCATGAACTGACAAGCACGATTTACTGTAATGGTAATATCAGGTCGTGTGATAATGACATATTATAAAGCTCCAACAATGCTTCGATAAATCTGGGGATCAGATATAGTAGGAGAAGGTGCAGAGAAATTAGTAATAAAAATTTATGTAGAGATTGGACGTGCTTCATCCATTTTGGCTCTTTGAAGAAGCTTAGTAATATATTTACTTTGAGAGAGGAGACAACCTTCTTCATGTGGAATAAGTTCAATACCAAGGAAAAAAATGAGAATTACCCATATCTCGAATAGGAAATTCTTGATTGAGATGACTTAATAGAGTTGTAATGCCCTTTTGATCATTATCAGTTATTAAAATGTCATCTATGTAAATTAGAAAATATCATAAATCGATCATTATATTGATAGAATAGAGAAGAGTCAGTCTTTGATCCATTAAATCGTTGAGTTTAAAACCAGTCTGATAATCTATGAAACCATGCACAAGGAGCTTGCCGAATACCATAATTGGATTTCTTTAACTGACAAACATGAGTTGAAAATTATGGATGGATAAATCTAGGTGGCTGATCCATAAATATTATTTCCTCAAGAATTCTATGAAGGAATGCATGAGAAATGTCTAATTGTCGTATAGGCCAATTAGAACTTGTTGGAGATCATGTGAATGGAAAGGGAGGTGTGGAGGAAAGAAGCTCCTTGGTGAGTGGGACTTTAGTCCCACATTGGGAATTTCTAGTGAATGGAAAGGGAGGTGGAGAATAAAGAGACTCCATTGTGAGTGGGGCTTTGGTCCCACATTGGGAGTTTTAAGGCATAATTGTTGGTTTATATTGTTTCACAAGCATGTTAGTTGTGAACAAATACAAGTGGAGAGGCTCTCTGTCACACGTGGGTGCGTAGGGGAGGGTGCAAATATAGGGCCTGAATTTGTACTGAACCAAGTAAACTCGTGTGCATGCAAGACCTACGCGCGTCGAATGTCCGACCGGTCGGGGCAAAATTTGTCTAAGCAGATGAACCAACATTTTACTATAGATTAATGCAAAATGTAACCCCCAGACGTTTGGATCTGGCCGGTTATTGGCAATAAATGACATTAATTCAGTCATTGATTACTAGGGGGGGGGGTCTAAGCCTATATAAAGAGGCTGTGACCGAGAGCAAAATAGATAGAGAGAAAAAATTGTCTTCCACCTCCTTCCCGACCTCCCTTGATAGCGTTCGGGTACTTCCTCAGTTCGCCACGAACAACGAGTGCTCCATTGTGCCCGAGCATAGACAAAGGTCAAAACGGAAGAATTCTAAATCTTCCAAGATGGGACCCATAGGAGGCATCGCCAAGAAGTTCTCTGGGAAGTGCTATTGTTAAATCCGACATGTTTATTCCACTCTGGAAAATTTTTCGGAAAGTTCCTAGAATTTTCCGGGCTCTGGGACGAAGTTTAAGGGTTTGATGGATAAGAGTTCTAAACCCTAGGGGTGGTTTTGTGATTAGAAGAAAATTGGCTGGACCAAAATGCAAAAGGCCAACTTAAAAGGGTCAGTTAAGGGCTCGGTTCAGCCGCAGCTTCTTCTTCTTCTCAGCCCGATCCCGTGCCTGTCTCGCTGCCCTAGCCGACGCCAACTTCCTTCTCCCCGTACGTGTGCCCTAGCGCAGCGCAGCCTAGCCACGGTCGACGCCGACCCGATTTCCTTCCTCTCCTCTTCGAGTGACCTAGCCGCAAGAAAAGCTCATCCTCCGCATCTCTTCTCCGCGAACCTGGGTCGCAGCCAAGAGGCGACTCCTATGTTCGTTCGTTTGCAAGCCCTAATCGCAGTCGAACTCATTCAACGACCACTGCTTTCCTCTGAGCCACTTGATGTCGGAGACAACTAGGGCTAGCAAACTAGGTATGGTTTCCTATCTATTGGATATCTGGTATGGGGTGGATGGACTCAAGGTTTCGGATACTAGCTGGTTGCGTGTAATGGCAGGTTTGGTCAAGGAATTTAGAATTTGGACTCCATTCCTGCTTCTGCTTCAAATCCACCGGGAGGTTTTTGCTTAGAGCTGGGAGTTGGATTCTGTCGTGGGTTGATTACTCGGAAGTCTTTGATGGCGTTGACGAGGAAATTGTAGCTGATTCAATCAGAAATTTGGCTTTGGTGCTACTTGCGGTGAGTTCCTGTGGAAATGGAATTGAGTTTTATACCTAAGCTGTGATTGGATTTATGCCAACCATTTTATCAGGTAAGATCTAGAGATTTAATGTGTTGTGATTAGATTAGTAGATGCTGGATGTTTGGGATTGGTTTAATCGGTTTTGTTCTTTAATTGGGCTAATTGAATGATTGCAATAATGAAGATTAAATCCTTTGAATCCATCTCGGTCTGCAAACCTTGACCTGGGTTAGTTTAGGATTGAACCTAATCGTGATGAGGTTGAATTGGAAATAAACCTAATGTTAATTACGATGAGTAATTAGAAACCTTTCATTTAATTAGGGGTAATTAAATGGAAAGGAAATGGTTAGATTAACCCGAGCAGGGTTTAGGGATTTCTTAGTTAGCGATCATTTGTATAATAGCTAATTAAATACATCCTTGATACAGGAGTTTGATCGGATTATTGGCGGGTGGTTCTATTGCATTTGATACGGACTTCACTCTTGGAGGCGGGTACCCTTTGACTTATCTCTTTTGATATTGTCATGTGATTATGCATAGACTGTTATAGATAACAGTAAGATTATACGCTATCCCTGTTTAGTATGTCTGTCTTGGATACTTGTTAGTTATCCCTGGTTAGTATGCCTGTTCTGGATACTTGTTATTTATCCCTGGTTATTATGCCTGTTCTGGATACTCGTTAGTTATCCCTGGGTTATTATGCCTGTCTTGGATACTTGTTAGTTATCCCTGGTTATTATGCCTGTCTTGGATACTTGTTAGTTATCCCTGGTTAGTATGCCTATTCTGGATACTTGTTGACTCCCTGTTTATTATGTCTGTCCTAGATACCTGTGGTTTATCCCTGAGTTATTATGCTGTTAGTTCCATACAGTATCAGGTAGTGTCATATCTATATGTATGCTTACAGATCGTGAGGTATCTCCTGCCTTTGACCTTGAGGGATATGTAGTTTTCGGCCAGTATACCTTGTAGGTTAACTGTATTTCCTGTTATAGGATTTCAGACTGAGACCTAGTATACTGAGGACTTGGGAGGGAGGTATGTGTATCTATCATACACCATCCTTGCATTGTTGCATGCCGGCGATCAGCGACTCCCTTGTGGTTGAGCCTATCGTCTTCCGGTACATGTTATGCACACACGGCCACTCATGGGTTAGTGGATACCGTTGGGTGTGTGTATTTGCTCTATACTGCTCCGCTCGACCGCTCAGGGGTAGTGGTTTCGGAGCGTGGTAGCAGGCGGAGATCCCTTCTCTTCCCATAGACTAGAGGAGATGAGAGCGACGCTCCCTCATATATACATGGGGTAGGGGGGCGGTCCCCCGACAGCATCCTGTCCACTCGGTCACTCAGGAGCAGTGATATCAGGGTGCGTACAGTGTCACAGCTCTACCCACTCGGCCGACACAGTATCGCCTGTCTCGGTGGCTTGATTGGCGTCAGGGGTGACCATGACATTGCACCATGTGCATATTTTGCATCGTGCATTGATTGCTGCATTTATTTGCTGCACTTGTTTGACATGCATATACTGGATACCTGTATACCTTGGAATATATGTTATACTTGTTCCCTAGGGACTTATATCACCCTCTGCAGGATAGGTGGATTCTGGTATGTATTTTATTCAGTATCTTCAGTATACCCTTTCCTATTGTTCATATGAGACTGTATCAGCGTAGACTCCTATTGTTATTATAACGTACTATGCATATCTGCTGGGTATTCGCTGAGTTTATGGACTCACACCGTTGCCATATGTTTTTATTTCAGGTTGAGATACTTGGAGTCGCCAGAAGAGCCCAGCAGCCAGTCCCTACCCATCGTGACGACATGGTTATGTGTTTGTACTGGGCAGTGTATTTGTTTCATATGTCCTTAGCGATTTGTATATGTATTACGAGTGTGTCGTGTGCCTTAAGGGGTTATTGTATTGGTTGTTCTATCCTAAGTCGGACCGGTCCGCAGTCAGGTATGATCTATTTAGTTGTCTTGTGTTTTATGTGGTGTTTATCTAGTTTGGAGACCTGAGGCCAAATATAAACTGCGTGGTGTTGTTATAGTTGTTGTGTGTATGTGTAAATTGTCCGCCGGACAGGGAAGATGCTGTCCGATTTTATATTGGAACAGCGGCTCCCGGGTCTCGGGGCGTGACAGCTATAACTATGGCCAAGTTGGCCACAAATCTTCGGAATGCAAGAAACCGAAGAAGAAGCAGGAGGCCAACCTGAACGAGGGACCAGAAATGGAAGACCTCTGTGCCGTGGTCTCTGAATTGAACCTGGTGGGTTCAAACCCGCGGCAATGGTGGATCGATACTGGAGCCACCAGACATGTGTGCTGCAATAAGGAACTGCTCCATAATTTTGACGAAATTAGTGGAGAGAAACTGTTCATGGGGAACTCGGCAACCTCAGACATCATGGGCCAAGGGAAAGTGGTGCTGAAGATGACCTCGGACAAGAACCTTACTCTAACCAATGTGCTGTATGTTCCGGAGATTCGAAAGAATCTAGTGTTCGGATCGTTATTAAGCAAGCATGGCTTTCGCATTGTGTTTGAGTCAGACAGAGTTGTACTATCGAAAAAGAGAATATTTGTGGGAAAGGGCTATGTATCTGATGGGCTGTTTAAGCTCAGTGTAATGGCCTTTAGGCCTAAGATAAATAAAATTGAGAGCTCTTCCACTTATATGCTTGAGTCTTCATGTTTATGACATGGTAGACTAGGACATGTGAATTACGATGTGATTCGTATATTAATAAACATGCAAAGCATACCAACATTTCACCTTGAACCAAAACACAAGTGTGAGACTTGTGTTGAAGCGATGTTGACAAGGTCATCATTTCAACACGTTGAAAGAAGCAACGAACTACTCGGCCTAATTCACACCGACGTATGTAACCTTAAAGGTACACCGACACGTGATGGGAATCGGTACTTCATTACTTTTGTAGATGATAACACAAAATACTGTTATGTGTATCTTGTCAAAATCAAGGATGAAGCTATAGAGAAATTCGTTCTCTACAAGAATGAGGTTAAAAACCAACTTAATAAGAAGATTAAGGTGGTTCGAAATAACCAAGGAGGTGAATTTGTATCACCATTCGCTGAGTTGTGTGCTAAACATGGGATCAGACACCAAACAACAGCTCCTTATACCCCTTAGCAAAATGGAGTTGCTGAGAGAAAGAATCGAACTCTTAAGGAGATGATGAATGCTCTTCTATTGAGTTCTGGACTGCCAGACTCCATGTGGGGGAAGCTGTGTTAACAACTAATTACCTTTTGAATAAGGTCCCTCGAAAGAAAATAGATAAGAGCCCTTATGAGTTGTGGAATGGGAGATGACCATCCTACAAATACTTGCGAGTGTGGGGGTGTCTTGCCAAAGTTTTGGTGCCTGATCCAAAGAGGATTAAGATAGGACCAAAAACTATTGATTACATATTTATCGAATATGCACATAATAGTAGTGCATATCAGTTTTATATTTATGAGTCACAATTATCGGATATACACAAGAACTCGATAATAGAATCGAGAAATGCCTCATTCTTCGAGCATGTGTTTCTATATAAGACCCAAGAGGATGCTAGCTCCTCAAAACGGGTGGAGGAAATACCAGAGGAAGAAGAAGAGGATGATGAACCAGTTGAGGCTGCGCCTCGGCGAAGTAAGAGAGCTCGGATGGAAAAATCTTATAGACCAGATTTTATCACTTTTATACTGGAAGGTGAGCCCCAAAGCTACTCAAAAGCTGTGAGCTCTTCTGAGGGACCTCACTGGAAGGAGGCAATCGCATCTAAAATAGAATATATCTTACAAAATCACACTTGGGAACTTGTGGACCTTCCTCCAGGGAGTAAACCATTAGGTTGTAAGTGGATTTTCAAGAAGAAGATAAAATCAGATGGCACAATTGACAAGTATAAGGGCAAGTTGCTAATTAAAGGTTACCGACAACGAGAAGACCTTGATTACATTGATATGTATTCTTCGGTGTCAAGAATAACTTCCATTAGAGTGTTGTTGGCTATTGCTGCTCTATGGAACCTGTAAATACATCAGATGGATGTAAAGACAACCTTTCTAAATGGAGATTTAGAAGAGGAGATTTACATGGAGCAACCTGAGGGGTTTTCTATGCTAGGACAGAATAACCAAGTTTGCAAATTGGTGAAGTCTTTATATGACTTGAAACAAGCTCCAAAGCAATGACATGAGAAATTTGATAATGTCATGCGAGAAGAGGGATTCAAAATCAATGAATGTAATAAATGCGTCTACACAAACGCCATAGAAGATGATTTTGTCATTTTGTGCTTATATGTAGATGATACATATAATTGGGAGTGATGATAAGATAATCAAATCCACGAAAGACATGTTGAACTCAAGATTTGACATGAAAGGCATGAGCCTAGCTGATGTGATTCTAGGAATCAATATTCTTAGAATAGCAGAAGGACTTGTTCTTAGTTAGTCCCATTACGTAGACAAGATTCTTAAGAAATTCACCAATGGTGATACTGCGTTGGCACGAACGCCGATAGATACTAGCCAACATCTATCGAAAAACCGAGGAGAAAGAATCTCTCAGGTAGAGTATGCTCGGGGGATTGGAAGTCTGATGTACTTGATGAATTGTACAAGACTAGACTTAGCCTACGCAGTAAGCAAACTGAGTAGATACACGAGTAATCCTGGTGTTGAGCACTGGAAAGGGATAACAAGAGTACTGAGGTACTTGAGATATATTCGTGGAAATGAACTGCACTATATGAGATATCTGTTGGTGCCCCGGTAAGTTTTGATGTGATCAGCCAGGTTAAGTTAGGTCCTGGTATGTTTAATCCCTCTGCTAAGTGTGTAGGAGCTTAGGTACGGAGGAAGTCGAGCGTAAGACATAGCGGACGAAAAGGATTGTGCGGGGAAGTGAGCCGACGGGCTCGCTACAATCCGAGGGAAGCGAAAGCTGCGGAAGAGTATGCTGGTGGAGCGAGAAGGACGTGCGTGGTGTCTGAGGGACGAGAAGCCGGGAGGAAGGACGCTTGAGGGGCGAAAGGCCGGAGTTGGATTCGGGTAAGCCTAACTCCGGTTGGCCGGAAATCACCCAGAAGATAAACCAAAAGACTGGTCAGTTTGATCAAGTCAAACCAGGCACCTGAAACTAAAAGAATTTTATTTGTTGCTGTGAAGATTCAAATCAGTAACCTCGCCTGCGTATATCACCAGCCTTACTGACTGGGATAAGGAGGAGATGTAATTAAAGTTGTTGCGAGCAGATGATAAAGTTATTTATCTGTTGCGAGTAGAAGAACCAAAAGGCTAGTCGCCCGAAAAAAAAGATTAAATTGTTGCTAAGAGGAATTGAACCCAAGACCTCGAGAGCAGAGGCTGCCAAGCTTACCAGTTGTGATAAAGGTCGGAGACAGCTTGTTTTTGCCGATATTCTTACTTGGAGATTACAATAGCAATCTCGAGCAGAAGATAAAAATTCCTTTATCTCATAAAAGATAAAGTCTTATCCTTTAATCAGATCCAATGGATGCAGGTTAATCCCATCCAAGATCAACCATCCAGATTACATCCATGGATCAACGGCCAAGAGAAAATTCCTCCACAATCAACAATCCAGATTTATTCTCTTAGGCTATAAATAGGCTTAGAATTTAGAATTAAATGCATCAATTGAATTGTAATCTCTCTAAGTCTTCAGTGCTACAACTGTAAAGGCTTCTCCGCCTGAAGGAGTTCTGCTTGAGCGTTAACCGCCTTGGAAGCAACGTTCCAGTTGCAACCAAGTTTTTTTTAGACGAGTGCTATCTCCATTATTTTTCATAACCGTCTATTCACCCCCTCTAGCCGGTCCACCCCATCCAACAAGTGGTATCAGAGCCTAGTTCATCGCAGAAGGACTAACCGCCAATTGCAGCACCATCAACCAAAATGGTCGGACCTGTCATCTACCCGCCGAAATTCGAGGGGGAGTTCGCCGAATGGAAGCGCAAGATGGAGGTATTCTTCACTACAAAATTCGAATTGTTTATAATAATGCAATATGGTTTTGCAGCTCCCGAAGAGAAGGATTTAACCAAATGGAGCAAGAAGCAACAAGCTGATTTTGTGGCGAATGGAAAACCAGTTTACCACCTGTTTTCTGTACTCCCAGCACAAGAAGTCAACCGAATCGGCACATACGCATCCGCGAAAGAACTCTAGGAAAAATTCCTAGAGTTACACGAAGGGACTTCCGAAGCCAAGCTCGCCAAAAGGGACATTCTCCGGAACCAGCTGACCAACCTCCGCATGGAAGAAGGTCAAACAGTAGCGCATTTGCACTCAAAAATAAAAGGTTTGTTAACGGAACTGACAAATCTCGGGGAAGAGGTAAGTAACCGAGATTCGCTGAGGTACACGCTTAATTCGTTTCCGAGAAATTCCGATTGGACGTCTTTTGTTGATTCTTTTTTTATTGCTAAAGATCTCGAGACAACTTCGCTCGAGAATTTATTTTCAACATTTAAACTTCACGAATCGAGAATTGCAGGAAATCAAAAGATGAATGGTGTAGCCCTGAACACGAAAACAACAGTACCAGAATCGGTATCCTCGGATGATGATGATGAAGAAGAAAAAGGATACTTGGTAAGGAAATTTAAAAAGTTTGTTAAATCTAATCAATTTTCGAAGTTTCAGAGAAAGAAGAAATCTCCGAAGAGACGAACGGTAAAGTGCTACAATTGTGACGAAGAGGGTCACATTAAAGACAACTTCCCCAAATTAAAGAACAAGAAGAAGGAAAATCAGCTGAAGAAAAAGAAAGCGCTGAAAGCGACATGGGATGACACGTCTTCTGACGAGTCAGAAATCGAGGAGTATGTTGGACTTGCCCTGATGGCGAGTCATCAAGAGGAGGACGATGAAGAGAGCCCATCGGAGATGAGTATCAATGAAGGGGAAGAGTCGTCTGATGAAAGCAGCAGCGACGAGGAACCACTAAGCAGCAAATACGACGACATGGTAAGTGAGGTATGTAAATTACCTCCTGACAAACTTTTTTCTGTTTTAAAATCTGTTTTGAATAGTTTATGCAAAAAGAGGAGAAAGATATTGAGGTTGAAAAAGGAGTTATCTGCATCATGTCCGTTAAGTATGTTCGATAACTTAAAAAATAAAAATGAAAATCTAGAAAATTTAGTTAAGAAATTGGAATTTGATATTACATGCCTGCGACAGAAAAAGAATCATTATCCTGAGGGGCTGAACTGGTATCTTAAGAATCACAAGGGCCAACTTAGGAAAATACCAAGAAATTATGTGCCCCCTAAATTTTTAACTAACCCGGTTGATAGTAACCTATTATGGATTCCTAAATCTGTCTTAAATTAATTTTTGTTGCAGATATTGACTAACAATTTTTATTGTGTGTCATTTTTTTTAAACTCAGTACAATTTTTTTGTTACTTAAGGAAAGTTGGCTATACACTTGAAACTTTTTGAAATTTTTCGAACACTCTTCGAATTTTTATGATTTTTCTGATGAAACCATATTTTTAAATTTTAAGAATTCGAAGGAAAAAGAGTTTGACTAGATCCAATTTTTTAGAATCTATAAATCGAATGTTGACTTTGTCAAAATTATTTTCGAATTTTTTTAAGTCCATTTAGAATTTAAAGAATTTTTTTTAATGTAATTGTATTTTCTTTAATTTGAAAAATTCTTGAAAATGCTATTTTTGAAACTAAATTTTTTTTAATCTTTTAAGCTTTAGTTAAACATTTCAATTTTTTTTCACAATATGCTAACTTTTTTTCGTCCCCGGTTTATTAGTCCCCGGTTTTTGTTGTGATCAAAGGGGGAGAGTAGGCTAGTGTACAGGGGAGATTGTAGATTTGCATTGAAACATCTTTTTTAATGCTTAACCTGTTTATTTAATTTTACTATTTTTTACTTATTTGGTTTAACCCTAACTGAACCTGGGTTGATGCACATCAAAAAGGAGGAGATTGTTGGTGCCCCGGTAAGTTTTGATGTGATCAACCAAGTTAAGTTAGGTCCTGGTATGTTTAATCCCTCTACTAAGTGTGCAGGACCTTAGGTACAGAGGAAGTTCAGCGTAAGACGTAGCTGACGAGAAGGATTGTGCGGGGAAGTGAGCCGACGGGTTCGGTACAATCCGAGGGACGCGGAAGCTATGGAAGAGTACGCCGGTGGAGCGATAAGGACGTACGCGGTGTCCGAGGGACGAGAAGCCGGGAGGAAGGACGCTCGAGTGGCGAAAGGCCGGAGTCGGGTTCGGATAAGCCTAACTCTGGTTGGTCGGAAATCACCCAGAAGATGAACCAAAAGACTGGTCAGTTTGACCAAGTCAAACCAGACACCTGAAACTAAAAGAATTTTATTTGTTGCTGTGAAGATTCAAACCAGTAACCTCGCCTGTGTATATCACCAGTCTTACTGACTGGGATAAGGAGGAGATATGATTAAAGTTGTTGCGAGCAGATGATAAAGTTATTTATCTGTTGCGAGCAGAAGAACCAAAAGGCTAGTCGCCCGAAAAAGAAAGATTAAATTGTTGCTAAGAGGAATTGAACCCAAGACCTCGAGAGCAGAGGCTACAAGCTTACCAGTTGTGATAAAGGTCAGAGACAGTTTGTTTTTGCCGATATTCTTACTTGGAGATTACAATAGCAATCTCGAGCAGAAGATAAAAATTCCTTTATCTCTTAAAAGATAAAGCCTTATCCTTTAATCAGATCCAATGGATGCAGGTTAATCCCATCCAAGATCAACCATCCAAATTACATCCATGGATCAACGGCCAAGAGAAAATTCCTCAACAATCAACAATCCAGATTTATTCTCTTAGGCTATAAATAGGCTTAGAATTTAGAATTAAATGCATCAATTGAATTGTAATCTCTCTAAGTCTTCAGTGCTACAACTGTAAAGGCTTCTCCGCCTGAAGGAGTTCTGCTTGAGCGTTAACCGCCTTGGAAGCAACGTTCCAGTTGCAACCAAGTTTTTTTAGACGAGTGATATCTCCATTATTTTTCATAATCGTCTATTCACCCCCCTCTAGCCGGTCCACCCCATCCAACAATATCCTGCTGTTATCGAAGGATACAGCGATGCAAGTTGGATATCGGATATAAAAGACTCGAAGTCTATGAGTGGATATATGTTCACTCTGGGAAGTGCAGCCATTTCATGGAAATCTTCTAAGCAAACTGTAATAACTAGATCCATGATGGAGTATATGTTTGTAGCTCTTGATAAATGTGGTGAAGAGGTTGAATGACTACGGCAATTCTTAGAAGATGTACCGAGATGGCCGAAACTCGTGCCGGCAATCTACATACATTATGATAGTCAATCAGCGATTGGCCGGACATAAAGTCATCTGTATAATGGTAAGTCTAGACATATACGTCAGAGACACAATACCATTAGACAACTACTCTCAACTGGAGTTATCACTATTGACTATGTGAAGTCAAAGGATAACTTAGCGGATTCGCTAACCAAAGGGTTAAATCGAGAGTTAGTTGCAAGCTCATCAAGAAGGATGGGTTTGATGCCGATAGGAAATGTTGGTGTAAAGGAAACCCAACCTATGCAGACTGGAGATTCCAAGAACTAGGTTCAAAGAGACAACCTAACGGCACTGACAAAGGTCTTCACTATGAGGGAACGACCCTTTGAAACAGTGAAGGATGGAGGTTAAGCATACGACTTTTAATGATTCAATAGAGTTATGTGGAAAACTCTTAAGAGATCACCTATGTGAGAAAGAAGTGGGGCCGCTTCAAAGAGAATTGAAGGCATAATTCTTAGAACTTCTCACAGAATCAGGCGTGTTCATGGCCAAGAATAAACACACTCATGAGAACTGAGGTGTATCAGGGAGAGTCCTGGGTGAGATGTGTTAATGCTTACATAAACGACAGCAGAGTTCAATGAGATCATGTCTACTGTCAGCCAGGAAGCAAATAGATCTTCACAAGGGAAGGTTCAAAGGGTGAAACCTACCTGTCATATACTGGACTCAACTGTTGAATGCTATCACATACCCTGTTTTCATTCATGTGGGGGATTGTTGGAGATCATGTGAATGGAAAGGGAGATGTGAAGGAAAGAAGCTCCTTGGTGAGTGGGACTTTAGTCCCACATTGGGAGTTTCTAGTGAATGGAAAGAGAGGTGGAGAATAAAGAGACTCCATTGTGAGTGGAGCTTTAGTCCCACATTGGGAGATTTAAGGTATTATTGTTGGTTTATATTATTTCACAAGCATGTTAATTGTGAACAAATGCAAGTGGAGAGGCTCTCTCTGACGCGTGGGTGCACGGGGGGGGGGGGGGCAAATGCAGGGCCCGGATATGTACTGAACCAAGTGAACTCGTGTGCGTGCATGACATGCGCGCCTCGAATGTCCGACCGGTCGGGGCAAAATTTATCCAAGCAGATGAACCAACGTTTTGCCAAATTTTTTACTTGAATGTAACTGAAGCATTAACTATTGATTAAATGCAAAATGTAACCCCCAGACGTTTGGATCTGGCCGGTTTTTGGCAGTAAATGGCATTAATTCGGTTATTGATTACTGCGGGGGATTTCAGCCTATATAAAGAGGTTGTGACCGAGAGCAAAATAGATAAAGAGAAGAAATTATCTTCGACCTCCTTCCCGACCTCGGTTGATAGCATTCGGGTACTTCCTCAGTTCGCCACGAGCAACAAGTGCTCCGTTGTGCCCGTGGTCCCGCTGTTGTATCCTGAGAGACAGACGTCCATCGGAGCCTCGAAGCACCATCAAAGGAGGACAAATCTATTTCAAGGAAACTACGCTGCGCAGACCTCGACAACTTCCTACTCGGGAGACCGGTCAGGAGATTCTACTCGGGAATTCTAGCTCGGGAATTCTGCTCGGGAGACTGCAGTCTATAGAAAAGGCAGCTCGGGTCACTCAACAGATAAGTTGAAAATTATGTATTTCAATTTATTTCTTGTTCACTCTCAGAAAAGAGAGCATTTCTTCCAACAGAACTAATAGCTACCAATAATAATTGGCGGTAGATGTAATTTTAATGACTGGGCTAAAGGTGTCGTTGAAGTCAATACATAGTTCTTGATTAAATCCTTTGGCTACAAATCGAGCTTTATACCGTTCAAGATAACCATTAGCTCGATGCTTAAGGTAAATACCCATTTAGAGCCAACAACATTTATAGAGGAAGTGCATGGGACTAGACTCCATGTTCCATTGCGAAGAAGTGCATCAAATTTGGTAGTCATTACACTATGCCAATTCAGATCCTTGTTTGCTTGAGAAAAATAAGTTGGTTCAACAAATTTTGAAGAGACCACTAGAGCTTCTGGAAGAGGATATTGAGTTGTCGTTGGTGGGCAATGTGCATAAATGTCGCTTAAGGGAAGCATGCGACAAGGAGCATTATCATCTAAATCACTTGTTGATGGTGACGAGGAAGTAGGCTAACATGGTGATTTTGATGATGGGCTTATATAATTTGAGGATCTAGAGTTAGAAAGCATATTATCTTCAACTGGACAAACTCTTGAGACTGTAGCAGTAACTTGAGGTGATTCTAATGGTATAGGGGAGTTATTAGAGATCTCCGGAGCAGGACCTAGTATGCCATCACTTTTGACAATATTAGGTGACATCAAGAATGTGCCACCTATATCTGGAGGAGAGATTGAAGAAGCTATTGAAAAAGAAAATAGAGACTCATCAAAAGTAACATGTCATGAAATATATATTCATCCTGTTGGTATATACAAGCATCAATACCCATTGTGCAAATTACTATAACCAAGGATAACACATTGTACGAAACAAGAGTCAAGTTTGTATTTAGAGTAGGGGCATAACCATGGATAACATGCGCAACCAAAAATTAGAAGAAAGGTATAGTCAGGAGTACGATTATAAAATTTTTCCAAAGAACACTATGATTGAGCAATGGAGTAGGAAGTCGATTTATGAGATATACTGTAGTACAAACAACTTTATCTCAAAATTTACGTGGAATCGATGCATGATGAAGAAGAGCTAAGGCAGTTTCAACTAGAGAAATGATGCTCTCAGCGAATTTCTCTAGCGAAAGTGAATAGCGACACAGGTGGCGCCGACGTGTAAAGCTCCAGCCTGGATTTCTCTCTCCGAGCAAAAAACGCATAAGCGCCATTTTTTTCCACTTCGAAGCAGATGGAACGCAAGCCCTAACAGCAATCTCTTCCTTCCTCCCAGCGCTGCGCCCAGCCCTTTCCTCCTTCCTCCCACACTCCGAGCGAAAGCCAAAGTGACTCTCTTTTCTCCCCAGCGAAAGGCAGAGGATCGCGAACCCTAGGTTACCTCTCTTTCACTTTCTCCCCAGCCGATTTCTCCCCAGCGAAAGGCAGAGGATCGCAATCCTTGGTTACCTCCTCTCCTTCCTCCCAACGTCGCCGACTCTTTTCCCCTTCGACGCAGCCAAGAAGTCCTCCTCTCCTTCCTCCCAGCGCCTCGATTTCCATTTTCCTTTCCCCTTCGAAGCAGCGAAAACCTTCATTCCTTCCTCCCGGCGCCAAAGATTTCCCTTTCTCCTTTCCCCTTCGAAGCAGACGAGTGCCCTACGAAAGCAAAGCTGACGAAAGCGGCTCCTTCCTCCCACCGCCAACGAAAGCCAACGAAAACCAAGGTAAAGTTGCAGAAATTTGCCCTTTCGAAAGAAGTTGTCTTTATCCTATTTCTTTTCCCTTTCGAAAGAAGTTGTTGCCCTTGAACTGCGATTTTTCTCACTGCGGGTAAACTCAAATTTCTGCAAATTTGAGTTGTCTCCTTCCCTTTCGAAAGAAGTTGTTGCAATTTCTTGTTGACGATTGATTATGAAACAAAGCCTGACATTGGGTTGCTGAACTTGCCAGTCTAATTGGTTCAATAGATAGGGACAGTAAAAAGTATTTAACTGTATACAGAGAACCAGTTTCTTTTGATCAATTCTTGGTTTTGACTGATTTTTCCAATTCAATTTATGCCATTGAACTTTGAATCTTGATCCTTGGTCCATTATTAACCATTCAGTTTATTGTCTTGAATCAGACTTCTTTCAGGTATTCATGAAGTTTTAATAGAAACATTCTACTGGATCTTTTATTCATGTGGGTTTTGGCATATTTGATGCTCAGCTATGTTCATCTATTCTGAATCTGTTGGTTCAGAAAGTTTGCATCATGTTCTTGTAACTTTAGGAAATGTCTTATTTAAAACCATTCTGCGAAGGCATCCTATATTTTTTATAGAATGCATAACTAGGCGGTTCATCCCAAAAATGTTGTTCTTTGAGTTAAAGCTATATCTTCTAATTCAATTCCTAATCTCATTTTCAGATCTTACTTTTTGGATTGAGTGACTCAAAAAAACAGAGCTTTCATGATGTAAACTCTTGTTTTCTTATTCTGTTGCATTGTTCCTTGTTATTGATAATGAATGATTAATGCTTCTGTATGCCAAGACTGCCCTTAGTTTGTTGGTAGATTATGTCAAGCATTATGCTATACCTTGACGTGTAAGCATAGTAGTTAACATAGCCTACTGCCTTGGGCTTCAATGATTGACCTATAGAATAACAATAGTTATAAGGTATATTGTTACGATCAATGTAAAGTTATGTTCAATCTCTATGAATGTATTTCATCAAGTTGGTGTTGAATACTTTGTTTTCTTTTTTTTTCTTTTGCTTAACTAATGAAATTTTGAATATTAGGTTGCCATTTCATGGGATCATCAAGGAACAGCAGCAATCACAATGCCAAATTTGAAAATGTAACATGTAGGGAATGTGGACTAAGAGCATTGGTGTTAGTATCTAGATCGACTAAGAACCCAGGAAGACTCTATTATGGATGTAAGCATCATGGCTGGTTAAAGTGGGTGAACGACGTGGCTATGTTTGATGAAGATAGCAATAATATCTGTTTTAGGAGTTTGGCAAGAGTAGAGACAATACAGTCAAGGTTAGGGAGTCAACAAATTTCTGATCGTGGTCATAATCTGGGAAATTGGAATGGTTCGAGAATTGTCATGGTATTAGTGATTGTGAACTTGATGCTTTTGGCTATGTATCTGATTTGTTTGTTAGTTCATCTAGTTAAGTAGTAGTTAACTAGTACTAGTATTGTAATATGATAAAGAAATGTAATTCTAGAAGCACAATCTATTTAATGGTTGTAACTGAATTTTTAGCTATGTATCTGATTTTTTGGCTATGTATCAGTTAATGATATTTGAATTTTTGGCTATCTATCTGAATGGTATCATCCAGAATGAGGAATTCATTTTAGAGCCTCTTGATTATGATATGGAACCAATGGTATGATCAGTTAATTTGATTTTAAATATTTTATTTTAGTTTATAAAGATAGTCTGATTGTTGCTTCTGTTGTTATAAAGTTAGTCTGATTGTTAGAAATGAGCACTAAATTTTTTTCACATACTAATGTGTTTACATGCTATAGATGATGGCATTATACATACATTAGTTCTTTGGAAGGTCAGTTCTTTGGATGACTAAAGTGGATGTAGAATTGTATTGTAAATAGCATCATCATGTACATCTAGAATGGTTCCCTGTTTTTTGTGTGCGCTTTTGTCTATCCTGAGCTTATTTATGGGTAGGAAAAAGACCACCACAATGGATGTGTGTTTATGACAGAAAATGAAACCACCTGATCATGATCACGAACGATCACTAAAAACAATTAGCTTTGTATAGAGCAAAGGATTCATTCGATCACTTTTTATTGAGTAGCAAGACCTTGAGATTGTTTGATCATGAACGCTTGTTCTTACAGAATTATATTGTTATCTTTCTGCACAATAGATAGAGCATTGTAAGTCACATGGGTGGCAAAAAGTCACCACTGCTATCGACTTCAGAGTCGATATCAGCTTCAAGTTCATCAGCTTCCGCTAGCTCTGAAAGTGTACGGTTGGAAGCTGTAGGGCATTCGGATGGTTTCTTAGCTTCTTCAATGATGCGCATTATCTCTTCCACACTTTGTGAAGCTTGATCATTCTCTGTTTCGTAGTTTGTCTTCTCGCTATTCATAATTTCCTTAGGCCAGTTCTTCAGAAACCATGGATGGTTCTTTATCTCTGGAATTGTAATCCTCTACATTCGAGCCGAGGCCATTGACGATGAAAAGAGGAAGTTTGATGAGACAGAAAATGGAAACGAACAATGAACACACCTTTGATGGGTCGGCGACAAAAATTTGCGATAGAAGTTGCCTGCACTCTGGAGATACGCGTATATAGTCCGGAATGGAGTAATTGACACTTAATATTCTCTGTTTCAATGTCATTGCTAACAAAAATTACTAGAAAGAAATTTGAGAAAGTGACTACAGATCATTGTTTTGTTAAAACTTACACTGATAGTCTTCCTGAAATTTCTAGGATCTTCTGGATCCTCAAATGGGTACGAGCCAACTAACATTACATACAATGTGACACCGCAAGACCAAACATCTGCAATCTGGAGTCAAGAAGAAATAGCATCTCTGATGTTATGAAAATAAGGATAAAGCGATAAATTTACCCACCTCAATCGTTTACAAGCAATACAACTTGTTTACAAGCAATACGTATAAAGAAGGCACTAACAACTCAATCGTTTACAAGCAATACACACTGAGGGTGAATGAGAAGAGCGACATCTACAGCAAGCCTCTAATTCTAGCTTGCAACCTTTTGCATGATATTGCATCAAAAGTTTCTTACACTGCAGAATATGCATACACACTGAGGGTGAATGAGAAGAGCGACATCTACAGCTTCGGGGTGGTGATTCTGTAGCTGATCACCGGAAGAGGGTGGTGAAGATGCTGCAAGAAGTGCGACCGAAGAACAAGGCCGATGCTGAGAATGATCACGGAAAACTTTCTCCTTACTACAAGTAGTAGACACCATGCAATGGTCGATCTTGTGCTGCCATTCTTGTTCAACTCTTTTCTTTGGGGTAGCTTCCATTGTATTTGTAGTAGTAGTACAAATGTATCCGACCAAGAGAAAAACAGCTCCATTGCTTTGCAGTCAGTGATGGCAGCTCTCTTTTTAGACAGTTAACTGACATGGTTTATCATTCTTCCTGACTAAGCTTGGCTGCATGAGAAGAGGAAGAAGGCCTCTTGCATGTTCATAAGTTTGGTGACATTGGATAAAACAGAACAGTAGTGTGCCATAAACATCACAAAAACAGACATAAGATAACAGTAGCAGAAAAGAAGAACATGATAAGTACTTTGACTAAATTGTTTTCTACTGCAGTGACAGTGGCACTGTTTTTTGGAATAATTTATTGTGTGGATGATGGGCATTTTAGAGGTCACCACCACAATGGACGGCTATGCCTGTCGGTGGTCAAGATGGTAAGTCAGGTGGGTACATATTGCTCATACCCTTTAATTCATGATGTTTGAATATGCAAAATTTTCAATTGCTAGTTGCTACAATCATCTGGTTTAGCTTAGGTTTAAATTGAGAAATATATCCTCAATGGTTTACCTTGAAGAGAACAAATCAAACCTCTTCTATATTTGAGAATAAAGAAATCAAACAGTACAAATAAAAACAATTGTAGTTCTACTGGACTCGATATCATGATAAATGAAAATTTGCTACACTAGCATTTAAACATGAGAATTTTGCACGTACAGATTACTCGTGAAGAATTCCCTGCACCGTGTTCATATGGCAGTTTTGATCCATATGTGGACAAGGCTATGGATGCTAACTGGAGCAAAAAGTTTGACGTCTCTAAAGGTCCATATCATACCTGCAAGATCAGAACTTAAAGCTTTCAATCTACTATTATTTCAAAATTTACAATCCACTTGCATTACAGATTCTTATGATGTCTCTGAAATTTACAAAGGTCCAGATGTATTACAGTAGTTTTGGGATCTAGGAAGGACTTTTGGCAGTAATTTTTCTGCTGCTACTAGAGACATTTTAATTGCATTTCTTCTTTCCTGATTTGTCTAAAGCAAATTCATGGGTGAGGGCATCAAACAAGTGGCAGAATACATGGTAAACATTGATCAGCCTAAAACAAATAAACAATATTTCTATTCTAACAATTAGCCTAAAACAAATAAACAATATTTCTATTCTAACAATTGTAGTTTAAATGCCCAATTTATAAATGAATTAAACATACAGATTGTGCTTCACCACAATAGAAATCAACTTTGCAGAAATCACGTCTTGAGTAGTATAATAAGCAGACTTACAAGTTTTTGGGTCACCACACAATTATTAAGGAAACTTACAAGTCCACAGCTGTTGAAAAGTGTCGCAAGCTCTTCTTCAGTAACCATGATCAGGAACTCAAAGCATGATATCAAAGCATGATAAGAGGAGAATAGTAAAAGTTATTTGGACAAACAACTCAAAGCATGATATCAATCATGACCAGGAACTGCATCAGGAAGTTTAGAAAAGCAACTCATTTGCAACAGAACGGTTTGTTCCAAAATCATACATTGGCTTCTAGAAATTAACTGAAGAGCAACCCATTTGCTGGTTCGGAATACCACTAGATAAGTTCAAAAAACATCACCAATTCACTATATTCAGACATAATAGTGTTCCAAAAGCGACACAGAACGGGATTACTAAAGGGAATACGATAGTAAGCATCAGTCGTGGATAGACCCATTTGCTGGCTATTGTATTGCTGGGATGGTGCCTAGGGAGCAAACCTGCATATCAAGAGAAATTAAGCCTCAAACATTAAAACCTGTTTTGGCACATTTGAGTAGGCTCAGGTTGACATTATAGTGTAGAGAAAATTGTAACATTATAGTGTAGAGAAAATTGTAGGTTCCTCAACATAAAATAAAAAGCACATGAAAATCCACAACTACAAATATATTTGAAAGTTAATCACACACCTTTGCACAACTAAACAGGTATAATCCAGAGATCNCGGGCCGCCTCGACCCGAGCCACGCTCGGGAGATGCTTGTCGTTCGCGCCCTCGAGGAGCAGGAGCCCGACCTCTGCCAACTTGTCGACACTCCTCTGTGGCGTGGGTGTGGGTCTGGTGGAACGCGCGGTATGACCTCCAACGGGCCGGGAGGCACCCCTGGGCCACCTGCTGCATGTGGCGTCGTTCCATTCCCGCTTGGTCGATGGGTCCGCGCGGGCTACGGATGGGCCCGCCCGGGGATCTGTTGCTCTGGGCGAGGCTGGGAGTCATCGTGTTGACCGACTCTTTCTTCTGGGCGGCTTGCGCCTCCTCCACATTTATATATTTGATAGCATTTCCCAGTAGACTGTCGAAGTCCTTCGGTGGCTTCCTGATCAGTGAGCGGAAAAAGTCTCCCTCTTGTAGTCCTTGGGAGAATGCGCTGACCAGGACCTCAGGTGTGGCTGTTGGCACGTCCAGTGTCACTCCGTTGAATCTTTTGATGTAGGCCCGGAGAGATTCCTTCGGGTCTTGCTTCAACGCAAACAGGTTGAGGCTCGTCTTGTGGTGCCTCCTACTGCTGGCGAAATGTTGGAGGAAGACCCTCCTAAGCTCCTCAAAGCTCGCTACCGACCCATTGAGGAGTCGGTCAAACCATCTCTAGGCAGGGCCCGAGAGGGTCGTTATGAAGGCTCGGCACTTTACGCGCTTCCGGGTATTGGTGTAACAGGGCAACACTCTCAAACTTCATTAAGTGCTCCTCTGGGTCGGTGGTCCCTGCATATTCGGGGATCGTGAAGAAGCGGAGATGTCGGAGAACTGGATCTTCCAAGATCCAGGAAGAAAAGGGGTTGCGTACCAAGGTGGTTGGAGAAGGGTCGGTCGGGGCCTTTCCCTTATCTGGTCGTGGGCCATGCAATTGGTTGGACGTTGATGCCTCGGCCAACATCGAGTCGGCTTCGTCGTCCTGACCCCGATTGTTGAATAACGACACGGTCCCTCAACCCATTGGCGGCCAAATCAACATTTGGCGGCCCAACAACCTGGCCCCTCGGGCCCAACAACCTGGCGGCCAAATCAACATTTGGCGGCCCAACTATGTCGTCGACCAACAACCGTGTCGTTACTCACTAGGTCTTTCCACCCCTGGCCAGTGGATTTTTGCCTTTCCCAGGATTCGAACTCTAGACCTCCAGGCCAAGTACTAAAGTTCCTGAATCCTGGTACCAATTGAGCTGTACCACTTGGTACCAGGATTCATAAACTCTACAATCGGGGTACTGAGTTAATGTTGAAAACCGAAATTTTAAAGGGCATAGTTGTAATTTTCCAAACCTGTTGGGCTTATTTGCAAAATTGTCAAAATCAGTTATAACATCCCTCATCCTTAATCCCGTGCCCTAAAATCTCACCCGACCCCTCTTCCCTTGCTCTCGACGATGCACGCACGCGCCGACCCTTCGACCAAAGGTGGTTCCTCGCGAGCGACACTGCGTTTTTCTTCGTCGACGCACCTCCATCTCCTCCTTCCTCTTCTACTTCGCGTGAACCGGCACTCAATTGGTTGTGCTTTGGTCTCGTGAGGAAGCCCTAGCCGCCGCCTCTCCCCGACGCCGACGTCGACGCCTTGCGGGTGAGTTCACATCGCCGGCACACAGAAGGAGACGACACCGCCTCGTGTAAGTCACTCGTGCTGCAGATCTTCGCGCGCGAGCGAGCCCTAGCCGTCGACGATCGTTCTCTTCACTGCTGCGTTTATTGCCTGCCACCGGCACAAAGGGGTAATCCATGACTTCCTTGGATCCATCTCGTATTTCTCTTCACTGCCGTGTTCAATAATTTATTCGAGGTGTTTTGTATGGCTGTGTTTTGGAATTTTGGAATTGTGTTGTTCTCCTTAGGTTGTTACCGTGGCTTGGGTGGAAGAATTAACATGTTCTAGTATTTAATTTTTATTTGTATGAATATGGGTTTTGGCAATGATCGAATTTTCATGGTTATGCATTGAGTTGGGATTGATGTCATGCAAATTCGAGTAGGAGATCTGCCCTTGTCCTTGTTAGGTTTCATTTGGAGGTTTCTGTGAATGCAGCAAACTTAGGAGTGCATGGACAAAAGTTATACTCATATGTTTTGCATGGATATCTTACCTCACCGAGTTGAAACAATAGTATGTTAGCAACAAAAGTCAATTAATTGAATGTTGATTTGGCCGCCAAGTTGTTGGGCCGAGGGGCCAGGTTGTTGGGCCGCTAAATGTTGATTTGGCCGCCAAAGGGGTTGAGAGACCGTGTTGTTACAATAAAAGAGTTTATGAATCCTGATACCAAGTGAGCTGCAACACGGTCTATGCCCTTTAAAATTTCGGTTTTCAACATTACAGCTCAATTGGTATCAGGATTCATAAACTCTAGTACTTATCCTGGAGGTCTAGAGATCGAATCCTGAGAAAGGCAAAAATCCACTGGCCAGGGGTGGGAAGACCTAGTGAGTAACGACACGGTTGTTGGTCGTCGACGTCGGTTGTTGGTCGACGACATAGTTGGGCCGCCAAATGTTGATTTGGCCGCTAGGTTGTTGGGCCGAGGGGCCAAGTTGTTGGGCCGCCAAATGTTGATTTGGCCGCCAAAGGGGTTGAGAGACCGTGTCGTTACAATAAAAAGGCGCCTTTTTTTTTAGCGATCTCGGCCTCTATAGTCCCCGCAGGCAACCCTCTAGGCCCGAGACCCTACGGGTCTTCCCACCCCTGGCCAATGAGCTGTAGCTCACTTGGTACCAGGATTCAGGAACTTTAGTACTTAGCCTGGAGGTTTAGAGTTCGAATCCTGGGGAAGGCAAAAACCCACTGGCCAGGGGTGGGAAGACCCGTAGGGTCTCGGGCCTAGAGGGTTGCCTGCGGGGACCATAGAGGCCGAGATCGCTACACCGATAGAAAGCTGTAGGGAAGGGAACAAAACCTCCTTCAGGTCGAGTAGGTCTTCCCCGACCTCCTAAATGCCCCTGCACCACCGGCTCGGGGAATCTGGGCGCTTGGCTACCGGCCTGTGAGGGCCTCTGGGGGGTCTTCTGAGCTCGGGCAGCCATCAGGAGCTCGTACTCCTCGAGCGTGACAATCATCATGACTCGATTGGGATTTTCCATCTTTCACTTCCGATCAGACTAAATGCTCCCTCCTTCTAGTGCTAAATTTGATCCTGTCACGAAACGATGTGAACTCCCAAGAGCACACGCGGTCTCTTGAAGATCATGAACTACTGGGGCTGGCTCCGATCTGCAGGAAAGAGACCGTTAGAACCCACCGAGAAGAATCCCCGGCAAGGCACTTTGACGGTCAAGTCAGTCCCCGGTGGTGGAAGAGCAGCGAAAGCAATAGAATAGTAGCGAAAATACTATTGCGCGTACCTGGGGGACGAGGAGTGGCGAGGCTTTATAGCCAGGGGAGCTGACAGCTTCTGCCCCGTCTGCCACCCTTTTATCGTATACGAGGACAGGATAAGGCAGAGCCAGGGTGGCAGGGTATTATGTCGCATACCGGAATAAGGAAAGGGGCGCTGTCAACATATGGGCAGGCGATATCAGGCGTCGCTCGGCCTGACGCGGGCATAGGTGGTCGTGGTACGGGGTGCCAAGGCATGGCAAGGAGATCATGTCGTCAGCGGAATATTCACGATTCGGGTCTGCATGGTCCCAGACCTGCGCCGACCCCGTACTCCTTCTGAGAGTCTCGTGTCAGGGAGTGGTTGTTCTGAGGAGTTACAACAAAACTTCGAATGGTAGTGCCGACTGAGGGCTGTGAGTGAACTAGGGCCCAAAGGTCATTGTCACTGAGAGTAACTATGCTTCCTGAATCAGAACGTGCCCGAGCTCGAATATCTCAAATGGATCCAAAGTGAGTCGGCTGAAGACTCGTCTCCCTCACCGCTCGGGGCTTGGCCAACTTGGGTCTTCGCCATGGGGAAGCTTTAGGGCGTCGGTCGGGGTTTCTCTGACTCGGACCCTCACCTTCGTGGAACTTCAGGATTCAGTCATCTAGTGACTCAAGAATTATTCCCTGGTCGAGGCTGGGCTGAATCGACCACTTGAACTACCCATTTGCCCATTTGATGGGCCCTCAGAGGCTTTTGACCCAGGCCCCTGCTAACGAGGCGCTAGGATGACTGGCCTACTTACCCGCGCGATGGGCCGGGATCATCATATTATCCTTGTCAATCTTTGTGAACCGTATTTATATCTTGTCACAGTAATTAGCTTGTACCATGAGTTACCTCACACATCTCTATGGGTCACATCTTATTGAAACCATATCATATGCAAGATTCACTATAGGCTTCGGCACCCGTGTCTTTGACATGTTCGTGGGTCCGACTGGTTGCTCTGTCGATTGACCGTGTAACCAAAAAATAGGGGTCCAACACTGAATAACTGATGAACCCCAAAAAAAAGGAAATGTCAGACCAGCTGACTGACTAGGCCGACCCTTCTAGTCGGTATAGCCGGCCTGAGTCGACTCTTTCGATCGGCTTTCATCTTTAGGAGGGGCAGAATTCGGATTCCCCAAGCATGAGCATGTTTCGTCGGCTGGTATGATTACACCAATGATCGTTGGAGGCTATCCGGCAGGATAACCAGTCATTCCATGTTCGATCCATCTTCAACTGCCTCGGTTTTTGACCCCACGCCGGCCTCCATATGACCAAAGACTACCTAGACCGGGATCTAACATCCGTCCTAACCAACTACCAAATGGATTCAAAAGGCGAAATGCTCGTCCCCAGCGCCCCCGCCAGCCAGCCCCAGGACCAACACGGAGGAAGTAAATCACGGTTATCACTGGTGTGGTGAGGCGCCTGGGGTCGAGGGAATTTAATGCCAGCAGACCAGGATTTTATTCTCGTGCGCAACTGGCGACCCTCGACCCTGAGACCTCCGATTCAAGCAGCAGGCACCTTACCATCCGATCCAGCCCGTGGGGGCAACCAACTACCAAATGGAGAAAACATACGAGGAGGCATATATATATATATATATATATATATATATATATATATATATATATATATATATATATATATATATATATAAAAAGAAATGCTCTCCTACGGATCGCTTCCTGCGGACCGTATATGTGGCATCTGCCTAATCGGTCAGGTTAACCGATCAGGCACCTGCTTGATCTATCAGGCTAGTCCCTGACCGATCAGGCAGGGTGCCTGATCGGTCACGTACGCTGACGGGTTCACCGCTACCCCTAGGGTTCACTGCACCCCTAGGGTTATAGTTTTGTTCGGGGGTGGCGGCCTCCGCCGATGGTGTCCGATCGACGATCAGCCACCATCGGGCCAGCGCCCTGCGTGACCGATCAAGGAGTTGCCTGATCGGTCTGGCGCTGTGGTCCGCACCGCGCGGTCCGCAGGATAGCAAAACTCTATATATATATATATATATATATATATATATGAAAATGAATCAAAATATTGTTCACATTGTAAGATGCTTGAGCACACCTTGAGAACTTGTCAAAGGACTAATAAACGAAGCTTAGGCTTTAACAAGCCAAGCAATATGAAGGGACCTATAAAAGTCAGGATTAAAAATATAAAAATAGATATCCTTAATCAGCAAGTAGGGGAGGATCATGAAAGGAATAAATAGAATCTTAATGAAGCAGTTCATTCTTCATAATCGGGTCATAAATGTTAGCATACTCAATGTATAACAATATTTTGGTGCTTCAGGTTAGCCAATTACATTATTATCTCCTGCACAAACTGCTGCTCCGTGCCCTCCTCTATATAGTTTTTCAATAGCTCCCTCAGCCAACGGAATACCAATGTTTAGCTTATTTTGTATTTTTTTTTAAACTAATGTCAAATGTTATTTATTTACTATAGTGTTTGTTCAAAATATACTTATCATCTTATTTTGCTAAATAATGCTATTCAAATGTATAAGTAAAATGGATAAGTGTTTTTTTAAATTTTTTTTCTAAAAAAAGACATTGACTACAAGAAAGTACTATAGCAGGAGATTTTTTCCCTGGAAATTATTAGATTAGTTTAAGGTGAATTTTGCGGTAGATTTTATTTTAGATGTTAGAGTTTTGGTATTCATTTATAATGTTTATATCTTGATAATTAATCTAATAGTTATGTGACAAGAATTGTTTTTAAGATTTTTATTATCATGTAATATGGACAAATATTCAGAGCATGAAGTTTAAAGAATAATGTAGTAATTAAGAGCATTCTTATGAGAAAAATAGAAAGTAATTTGCACGAAATTTGACACTTGTTATATTTCTAACCATTATATATATATATATATATATATATATATATATATATATATATATATATATATATATATATATATAATTTTACTATGCTAAGAACATTACCGTGCAAATTCCGTACAAACCTTAATAATTTTTTTGATTTGAAAATTTTTTTGTGTTGAATACTATAACCCAAATGGGAAGACTAAATCCTAGGGGTAATCACAATCAAAACATAAAGAAAAAAAGTAAAATAAAAAATAAAGCAAAAAAATTAAATATATTAAGTTTGCACGAGTTTACGCGGTAAGATCCTTAGAATAAATTTCTTTCTAGATATATATATATATATATATATATATATATATATATATATATATATATATATAATTTGACAGAAAATCAAAGTGCATCTTATTTTTTTATTAATATTATAAAAAAAGACATCTTTTTAAAATTTGAACAACTTTAATCAGCTGTTTTAGTTAGAGATATATTATTTTAAAATTTTGAACAACTTGGGTGTTTGATTTGCTCCATTTTCTATTTTTATTTTTCAAAAAATTATATTTTCTCATTTTCTAGAAAATAACTTTCTTTCATTCTCTAATTTTTCAGAAAATGATATATCCTTTTTTAAAAAATAAAATTGAAAAATATAAATTAAACAAGTTTTTCATAAAATTATATTTTCTACCTAAAATAAAAATGAAAAGTAAACCTATCGCCCCTTTACTTGCTTCAGAGTAATTTTAATTAAAGAAATTTATAACGATGCGGGTCAAACTTATTCTAAAGCGGAGCATAGAACGTAGAGATTTAGATATTCTTTTAAAAAATAAATTTTAATGGAATGTTGTTTTGATAAATTAAAAAAATAATTTTGTAAGATATAAATAAAAGGACGTCATTTTTATTTTCTGCCTGTACTTTCCTAATATAGTAATATTACAATATTCCTGAGATAATTTAGCAAACGATTAAACTTTCGGAAAATTGGCTTAAAATCCTTCATAGCATGTCAACATTTGCATTCAATCCCCAGATCAGAGAAAATGAGTTTCAACCCCCTACTAAAACCTGATGCCCAACTGTAACTCTCTTGAAAATGTATATTTACCTAATTGCCCATGAATTGAATTAAAACTTATATGTAGGTAGCTCAAAGTTTCCACCCGAACCACCAACTGCATTGCCTGCCCTAACTCACCTTCGTGTTCCTTCTCTAAAATCTGATGAACAAAGCCGACGTTGATGCATTGGAAGCCAAAATCGAAGAGGCGATCACACCTTTGCAGTTCATTTTTCCGGTCGAAGCCCCAACTGGTAGCGCCACGCCTTCTTGCCGTAACTCAAAGAGGGAATCATAATTTTTCAACTCATTTTTCCGTCCGCAACCGGTAACGCCTCGCATTGTAGCTCTAACTTAAAGAGGCGATCACACCTTTATCAGTGAGTCTGAGCTTGATCTTTTTTGATTGAATGATTCCATGAGATTTGCATTTTATTTTTTTAATTATATGTATTCAATGAGATTTGTGTTTAGTTGTTGGTTGATTGTGGGATTTTCGTGTGTTTTTGGTTGATTGTCGAGTTGATGGCCAATATTTGGTTGATGGAGAAAAAATTTTGTGTTATATTAATCTTCAGTTTATATGAATATTGATCTTCAGTTTATATTTGATTAAAATGTTATATTTTTGTGGATTAGGTCGAAAAATGGAATCTGGTATTGGGCCTTGCAACCTTGCATTTTTGGGTAGTTGTAAGTGCAAGAATGAGTTGTTTGTGATTTCAATTTTCAGTGGTTGTAGTTTGCTGGATATATTTGTGAGTCTTGGCAAAAAATGTGCGGAGATTACTCCTGAATCTATGATTCTGTAATACATAGCGTCACAGCATAAGATGTACGTGACTTTGAATGATGATGATGATGTCCTGAATATGATACATCTTCATATGTGTTTGAAGCTCAGTATGATCGATGTGAGGGTAGAGACTAGAAATGCATACATTGGCAACCTAAATTTGGAGAGGTAAGCATTTTATATTTTTGTTTTTATAATATGTTATGTTACTTCTAGCATAAGTGCATATGATATGGTTTATTTGACACTACTAATCTTATTTAAATTCAATAGCTTTCATTATGTATGTATGGTATGTCCTTATTTTATACTTATTTGTGTATGGTTCATCTTAATAATTTTGTATCAAACTGGTAAGGGTTGAGGAGGAACAGACACAATCTAGGAGTGATGAGGAGATTGAATACACCTTGTTGCCGAATACTATAGATGCTTGGATTAATTGCATTCATGGTGAAGGGCAAACATTCACGGATGCTGCTGATTTTAGAAGATGTGTTAAAAACTATGCTGTTGCTACAAGACGATCATTTTTATATAGAAAAAATGACAGCGAGAAAGTTATTGCTATTTGTAGTGAAAGGAGTTGTGGATGGAGAATTTATGCTTCAAAATATAAAGCAGATGGTATATTTGGGATCCGAAAATGTAACCTGCAGCATACATGTGGCGAGAATAATCTACGTACTAGAGGACATCCTAAAGCTGATGCAACTTGGATTGCTAATGTGGTGAAAGAAAAATTGAGAGAAGAGCCCTCTTATCGCCCTTGTACAATTCAAAAAGACTTGCAAAGAGATTATGGGGTAGAGTTAGACTATCGCAAAGTATGGAAAGGCAAGGAATTAGCGATGCATGATATTCATGGTACAGAGACGAGATGCTAAGATAGGTTAAGATGGTATTGTCATGCTATTCGAGAAACAAATCCTGGCAGTATTACTGAGTGTGAGGTTGATCATGTAACTAATAAATTTAAACGGCTATTCATTTGTTTTCATGCATGTGCAGTTGGTTTTGTTACTGGTTGTAGGCCGTTGATATTTTTGGATGGGACTCATATAAAGAATAAGTATAAAGGTAGTATCCTAGTTGCTGTGTCGAAGGATGCCAATGATGATCTTTTCACAATTGCTTATTCGGTAGTGGATGCAGAGAATGATGATAATTGGGAATGGTTTTGTTATCTTTTGAGAAGTGTGCTACTTTCATATCAAAGTATTCCATTCAATAAGTTCACATTTTTCTCCGATAGATACCCTGGGATTATGAAGGCAGTTGAGCAACTATTTGTGGGTAGTCACCATGCGTATTGTTTGAGGCATTTAGTGGATAATTTTGTGAAGCAGGTAATTAAAACCCTACTTTTGTTTTGAATTTAATTTTAATACATGTTTTGAATAAAAAAAGTTTTTTTTGTCAATATAGGTAATGCGAAGTTATCCAAAACATAATAAAAAACACTGGTCTTCGGTATTCAAGAAAGCTGCATATGCTCCATCTTTGCAGGAGCATGAACAGCATATAAAAAATATCATAGACTCCATGCCACTTGCCATAGGATTTATTGTACATTCCCAGTCACAAAGTTGGGCAAATGCTTTATTTCTTAGTGATAGATGGGGTGTTATGAATAATAACATGGTCGAGTGTTGGAATAATTGGGTTAAACCAGCTCGTTGTCTCCCTATTGTGGCTATGGTGGATCACATACATATACAAATAATGAACATAATGCATCGGCGACGTGAATTAACAATGGCGATGGTTAAGGAATTAAGTCCCAAAAAGGAGAAGGTTATTGCTAGTGTTTATCTTGAATCCCGAAAGTTGAGAGTGCATCGGTCATGTAATTGGAGGTTTGAGGTAGTTGATGGGGAAAAATCCTTTGCTGTTGATTTAATTGATAAGAGTTGTTCGTGCAGAGCTTGGCAGATCATTAAGCTTCCATACAAGCATGCTTGTGCTGCTATTGAGTCAAAGTCGTTGTCGTTGTATGAATTCTGTGATCAGTATTTCAAGATTAGAATGTATCGCCAAGCATACAAAGGAATTATTAATCCAATCCCAACTGTTGACAATAATGAGTCAAATCTTGATGAAGGAAATGTAATCAATGCTCCAGATGTTCGCAGTCAGCCAAGTCGTAGGAGGACTAAGAGAATACCATCACAAGTTGAAACACATGCGTCAAAGTGTAGTCGTTGCCATAAGAAAGGCCACAACAGGCGAAGCTGCAAAGAAGCTATAAACTAGCTGTTATGCTTAAAATTATGTATGTTTGATTTCTTTGTAAACACTTGGTTTTATTTTTGCAATCATACTCTATAATTTGTATGGGTAGTCTGATACTTTTTGATATACACTTCTGCAGGAAAAAGAGATTGCTAGAAGGGGAATCAAGCAGGGTGTTGCGTTCGAGAAAGCAGACATGTATCAGTGGAAGCATTGGTGATTTACGTATTGGTTCTAGTTGAATGGTGGCTGCATTGGTGTTTTTAGGGGCAGAAAAAAATGGTGCAATATGTTTATGAACTTTGTATCATGTGTCAGTTATTATTGTGCACTATGGTTATGTGGTCGAAACTGATGGCTGTATGTATGGTATTTGTGACTTTGTATCATGTGTCAGTTATTAGTATGTTTATGAACCTTGTTAGGTACTTTGCAATATGTTGTATGTAGTTTGGTTGAAATTGTGAGTTTGATGGACTAATTCTGCCAGAAACTTGAGTAAAAATTTGTGATTGTTTTGTTTTGTACAAGAATTGTTCTGTCTGAAGTTGAGTGTAGTTGTTATAGTATATACTATAATTGTGGAGTGGAAACTTATGGTTATAGTTTATGTGACTTTGTATCATGTGTCAGTTATGATTATGTTTATGAACTTGGTTAGGTAACTTTGCAATATCTTCATTTTTCTTTGGTTGAATTTGTGAGTTTCATAGACAAAATCTGCCAGAAACTTGAGTACAAATTTGGATAAATAAGGTATATGTTATGTTTGATGGTTCTGTTTTGTACAAGAATTGTTTTGTCTGAAGTTGATGTTGTGGAGTGGAAACTTATGGTTGTATTTATAGTTTCTGACTTTGTATCATGTGTTAATGCCAAAATATCCCCAATAACAAGTGGCCAAATGTCCCTAAAGTGTGCTTATAGTTTCTGACTTTGTATCATGCTCATACTAATTAATACATAACTTTCGTCCCAATGTACATATAAGTTCAAATAGCTCATTCGTGGAAATATATAGTAGAAACTGAGTCAATTAGATATGTACCCTAATCAATATAACTTGCGTCCCATTTGAGTATACTTGAGTCTGAACCAAGTATACTCAATTTTTCTAGACACATACTTGAATTTGGATATTTAGTACATAATTATCTAAAATATATACCTGATTTTGAGACAATTGTACTTGAATTTTTGAGCCATTGAGAACTAAAGAGGGAGTCTCGAACCTGAATACTCAAATTCTGGTCAAGTATACTAAATTTGTTCAGACACATACTTGATTTTGGATATTTCGTACCTGATAATCTAAGGTATTCACTCTCATGCTAGGTTGTCTATGGTCATGATAACCATAGAGCTCTATTGTGTATTTTTCATACCTAATAGTCTAGAAGATGTGCCCTAATCGATCATGGGAGGCACATATTGGAGCAGTGGTGTCATTAACCTTGATCCTTATTATATTATCAAGAAACAAGGAAATGTGTACCTGATTTTTTTAGAA
Source organism: Boesenbergia rotunda (assembly GCA_024364735.1). Taxonomy (NCBI): domain Eukaryota; kingdom Viridiplantae; phylum Streptophyta; class Magnoliopsida; order Zingiberales; family Zingiberaceae; genus Boesenbergia; species Boesenbergia rotunda. The sequence goes on along the minus strand of JAGFNQ010006136.1, from coordinate 572,297 downwards.
TAGTACCTCATTCTCTTGAATATATACCTGATTGTGAGCCAATTGTACTTGATTTCTTGAGCCATTGAGAACTAAAGAGGGAGTCTCATACCTGAATACTCAATTTCTAGGCAAGGATACTCAATCTGCTCAGGCACGTACTTGAATTTGGATGTTTCGTACCTGATAATCTAAGGTATTCACTCTCATGCTAGGTTGTCTATGGTCATGATAACCATATAACTCTATTGTGTATTTTTCATACCTAATAGTCTGGAAGATGTGCCCTAATCGATCATGGGAGGCACATATTGGAGCAGTGGTGTCATTAACCTTGATCCTTATTATATTATCAAGAAACAAGGAAATGTGTACCTGATTTTTTGAGAATAGTACCTCATTTTCTTGAATATATACCTGATTGTGAGCGAATTGTACTTGATTTCTTGAGCCATTGAGAACTAAAGAGGGAGTCTCGTACCTGAATACTCAATTTCTGGGCAAGGATGCTCAATCTGCTCAGGCACGTACTTGAATTTGGATGTTTCGTACCTGATAATCTAAGGCATTCACTCTCATGCTAGGTTGTCTATGGTCATGATAACCATAGAGCTCTATTGTGTATTTTTCATATCTAATAGTCTGGAAGATGTGCCCTAATCGATTATGGGAGGCACATATTGGAGCAGTGGTGTCATTAACCTTGATCCTTATTATATTATCAAGAAACAAGGAAATGTGTACCTGATTTTTTGAGAATAGTACCTCATTCTCTTGAATATATACCTGATTGTGAGCGAATTGTACTTGATTTCTTGAGCCATTGAGAACTAAAGAGGGAGGCTCGTACCTGAATACTCAATTTCTGGGCAAGGATACTCAATCTGCTCAGGAACGTACTTGAATTTGGATGTTTCGTACCTAATAATCTGGCTGATGGACCCTAATCAATCATGGGAACCATTTAACCTTAATCCATATCATATTATCATGGAAACAAGAAAATATGTCGATAAATAAGAAAACTCACCTTCACAAACCCCTTTTCATGATTTTGATTGTAGGTGTACACGACATTAGGTAATGTGAAAGACATATACATGTATTTTTTCTCTTCTACTTCTAAGGTATTCACTCTCATGCTAGGTTGTCTATGGTCATGATAACCATAGAGCTCTATTATGTATTTTTCATACCTAATAGTCTGGAAGATGTGCTCTAATCGATCATGGGAGGCACATATTGGAGCAGTGGTGTCATTAACCTTGATCCTTATTATATTATCAAGAAACAAGGGAATGTGTACCTGATTTTTTGAGAATAGTACCTCATTCTCTTGAATATATACCTGATTGTGAGCCAATTGTACTTGATTTCTTGAGCCATTGAGAACTAAAGAGGGAGTCTCATACCTGAATACTCAATTTCTAGGCAAGGATACTCAATCTGCTCAGGCACATACTTGAATTTGGATGTTTCGTACCTAATAATTTGGATGTTTCTTACTTGAATTTGGAAGGTTTCGTACTTGAATTTGGATGTTTCGTACCTAATAGTACCTCATTCTCTAGAATATATACTTGATTCTGAATCAATTATACTTGGAAGGTTTTAGCAGTTGACAACTAATGATGGAGGCTCGTACCTTAATACTCAATTTGTGGACATGCATACTCAATTTTCTCAAACACATACTCAAATTTCACACCTTAATACCCAAGTTGTGTATCTGAATTTTTTATAATAATACCTCATTCTCTAGAATATATACTTGATTCTGAATCAATTATACTTGGAAGGTTTTAGCAGTTGACAACTAATGATGGAGGCTCGTACCTTAATACTCAATTTGTGGACATGCATACTCAATTTTCTCAAACACATACTCAAATTTCACACCTTAATACCCAAGTTGTGTATCTAAATTTTTTATAATAATATCTCATTCTCTAGAATATATATTTGATTCTGAATCAATTATACTTGGAAGGTTTTAGCAGTTGACAACTAATGATGGATGCTCGTACCTTAATACTCAATTTGTGGACATGCATACTCAATTTTCTCAGACACATACTCAAATTTACATTGCAAGAGTAAAAACCAACACTAAATTGTCAAATTTGATTAGTGGCAGTGGACACACTAAAGAGGGAGGCAGTTCTCAATTGTGCTTACAGAATAAAAACCAACATTGCCACAGAATTAAAACCAACATGTATCTGTCATTACTAAGAAAATACATTACTTTACATAAGTAAGTCATAAGTCTGTCATTACACCAGAATAAAAACCAGTATTGCTACAATCATGTACAAACCAATATCTGTACCAGAAATTTAAAACACCACAATCTGTCATTACTATCAGAAGGCAAATTTGAAACAGAAGGTAAATTTGAAACACCAGAATTTGTCATTACTAACAGAGGGCAAATTTGAAACATCACAATCTATTATAAGAAAGCAAATTTTAAACATAAATGTACCAGAAATCATAAGAAGCATATAACTGTACCAGAAATCATCTCCTTAACATAACTGTACCAGATTTCATCTCGTTAACATAACAGTACCATAAAACATCTATAATACATCTGAATTTGGTTACACAAAAAGGTAAATTTGAAACTCCAATACATCTGCTTGAGCATAAGAAGCAGATAAGGTTGTCTATCTTCAGATGGTTTACATCTTAGTCAAATACCAACATTGTTTTACATCTTAGTCCATTACGTTTTTTAACATTCTTTTCTCATCTGATAATATATTTGAAGAAACCCGGGCCCGATAAGCGTCTATGTTGACATGATCTTGAAAACTCCAGATATCATCAGTGTCATAAGAGAGGCACTCCACCCACAGGCAAATGTAGACACCACAATCAAGGGTGGCGCCTTGATGACGACAATGTTCTTTCACCGCCTCTTCACTACCTATGGCAAATACATGAAGATGCAAAATGCATCCAGCCAAAAACCTTGCCTGCAAAATAGTAAATACTTTAATACTGTGATTTGTTAAGATATATTGGAGTAGAATATTGTCAAACTCACATAAACTTTAGCAGTCTCAAATGCAAATGAATCAAGGTTTGAATTCCACAATTTGAATTTCCCTTCAGCTGGATTAAAAACCAATAAATACCAATGTCATCTATCATTAATTGGGAAAATGATATATCTACATTTTCTAAATAGATCTTCATTTAGTTCATGTAGTTTGCTGCTCGTTGTGGATGTCAACCTTGCAAGGAAAGCACCATAATTTGCTTTGTGTATCTGCCTATATTTGCCATATTTCTGCAAGTGCTGTAAGACTTCTTTCTACACATTGAAAATCAGATATAATCATGTTTCTTAATCTAATAAGAATTAAAAATAAAATATCAACTATCAATTATCTCAATTTAATATATACCTGTACGTTTGTGTCCATACAGTAAATCTCAAATCCATAACTTGGACTATGTTTTTTCATAATATTCATATACACATTTATGATTTGACTATCAACAGGCTCACCAAACAAAAAAAATAAAATGTAGCTCCAGTTAAGCTTAGGAACTCATCTTGCCATATGACAACACTGCGGGGAGTAAAAAATAACATTACAAAATTGATAAGAAGTGTTTAGCAAAATTTCAGTTATTGAAAATAAACCTACTCCAATTCTTCCCTACTGAGAAGGTCTGTCAACAACTTTTTCTCTTCTTCAGTTGCTTCTTGATGTCCACAAAAATCATTCTCTTTTTATATACATCCAATGTAGCCTTGGTAGGACTCTGCCAATCCTTAACATCTACTATCAAATTTACCTATATAAAAACATACTTAGTAATGTAAGCTAAAATCTATACGTAGTTAGTAACAATATACAATAACATACAAAAACAAGTAAATTTCAAAATAATGAATCTCGGATTTATACTTCATCTACCTGTTTTTCCCCTTCCTCTTACGTTTTGGTGTTGAGCTAGGAGGAGTCACAAACATAGACTCCTTTCTTTTCGACACACGATCAGCTCTACACCTCGCAGTATCCACAATGGAAGATTGAAAGTGACTGATGTTCTCTGCTTTCGAAGTACCAATATCACTGCCAGAAACTTGCTCTTTATTCAAATCAGAAATAACATCTTTTATCACTAAATCAACATTGTCATCAATGTTGGCAGTTGTCAATTCCACATTCAACTTCTCCAACCCAGCAAGTTCATTTTCACCACCCACTTCAACCTCAACAATCTTAGTCTCTTCTAAAATCAATTCCTCACTAACTTTTTTGGCCTCCAGCTCAATGCTCTTAACAGCAACAATTAGTTCAAGCAACCTCTGGGTATTAGAAATTTCAGAACATCTCAAACAAAGTGGCACCTGAAAAATATAAGTAATGTAGTCAAAAAATGTGTTGTCATCATTATTTAACATAATAATTTTATTATTTCTATATTTAGAGAATAAGTTACTTGCTTGCCACTTAAGAGTATCTCCTCCTCAGGAAATGGTACTATATCTAACACCTTTTCACAATTATAAATAAAATGTCACTTCTACAAAAAACATACTAAAAACATAGCAACTTACCCTACTAAAATCAATTCTACAAAATAAACTCTCAGCATCATCATCTTTAAGTGATATCTTACTCCTTTCCCAGCGAAACAACCGGGGGAAACAACATAAAGAACATGCAAATCCAAATGAAGGAATTCTTTCATACAGCCATGCCTGAATACATATAGAGAGAGAGCAATATAATAATATTAAACATATCACAATTGCACTTGAAATATTAAAAACTCACCATCAAACCTACAGTACAACCATCTAAATACATTTTGCAACCAGCCTTTCCTTTGCCATTACCGGTATGCAAGATAATTTGGTGGCACAAAAATCTATATGCTACATCTCCCCATGAATAATCAAAGAACCTCGTCAAGTTATCAATGTAGGACATAATAAATCGAGGAGTGGAATAGTTGCTAACTGGAAAAATAACACAGTTAAATAGAAGACAAATAAACAGCCTAACAAAATCATCCACTTCAGATTCCTTCTCAGATCCAGCTAATGACCGTAAATTATCATGAATCATGGTCCTATTTACGTTGCCAACTTTTCCTCCAAATAGCCTAAGAACAAAATTGAACTCCATGCTAGCATCAAGATCAACCGGTTGCCCCACATGGGCCAAACCAAGGACGACAATGCTAAACTCAGTCGAAGTGAATGGAACTACAATGTTGTCACCAAAAAAGAAAGAACGAGAAGGCAATAATTGGAATCTCTTTAAAACTAAATCAACTCTGGTACTACTGATAGGCATCTCAGGCATCTCGAGCCATGGAGCAAGTGGAGTGCTTTTAATCCTCTCTTTTTGCTTATCACTCATAATTGGTACCACCTCACCCAGTACATCTTTGAAATATCCAGGAGAGCAACGGGAACAAGATTGTTTGCTACTCTTGGTCTTTCCCTCATCTTTCATTACTCTCTTCCCCTTATCTTTCACCATAGATTTAGCCTTAGCCTCCCTTGTGCTCTGTGTAAGAGCTTTTTTTCTCATATCTGCATAAAAAGTAAATTCACCGAAAATAAATTAAGTTATCAGTCATACCATCATGTACAAACCATACAAAATTGGATATCATACCACTTAAATTCAGTATCTTATTTAGTTTATTGATAATAATTACATAATCACCACATAACTCATTCAATCATTCAATTAGAGAAGATAAAACACAAACACATTTACTCATTCATACCCTAAAGTACAAATCCTAACCTTCTGCCCATCAAAGTGCTTAAATTGGGTACATTACTCAATTTATTGATAATTACTACAAAATACACAGATATCTCATTCATTACTTGAATTTAAGAAGATATAATAGAAATACATTCAGATAAATTATAATTTGAACACCACAAACCCTAATTTTATTCAACCAAACAAAATCAACAATACCCATGAAATAAAACTTCAAATTTTGACAGAATTTTACAGAAACATACATAAACAATTATCTTAATTTCATTCTAAAAACAAGATTACCAAGAGGTCAAAATCTAGGGCACAGAAACAAAACCGACCTTCTACTTGAGATATATCTGTTTCTGCCTTTGGAATACACGTTGACCACTTCTTCGCGTTAGTATTCCTCTGGTTGTACCGATTACCACCTTTTTACTTCTTCAAACCCGACGTTCGTCGACGATTCTTGGGTTGAAGGTGAAAGCCGGGTCTTCACTTGGTCGAAGATGAACGACATTTCGAAGATGTGGTTCTTGGGTTGAAGGTGATAGGCGGGTCTTCCTCTGCATGTCGCCTCTCTGGTTTTTGTCTTCAACGCTCACCGGAAGTGATTTCGACGATCGTCGATTTCGTTTGACGCAGCTCCAAGCTAGGAAGAAAACACACGGAGTGGAGAGCGTTTGAAAGTAAAGGGAGGGCAGTTCGGTAAATTCATACGAGAGGGAGTTAAGGCAAACGATCAGGCGTTGTCAGGGAGTGGAAACGGAAATTACCTGTCACGGGGACTGAAACGTAATTTGTATTTTTGATCGGGGATATAAGGCAAAGTTTCCCTTAAACTTTTCTCAATATCACATCATTATTATGGTACGTACAAATTAAAAGTGCGATATTGAGGTCGACCTGAAAAGATTTGTTGCCTTTTCCTATCTCCACGCTTATCCCATCAAGCAAAATAGCAAACACTTGATCCATTTAAAAGATGAAAGAGCAGACGAAGCGCGAGATAACATGCAAGCGGAGAGTTCTTGGCCTTCTCTTGCTCTCCCTGCAGGAACATTCTTAGCTTCTTTCTGATCGTTATTCAATAAGAACAATGATCGAGGACGCCGGAGCTCAGACGGTCGCAGTAGCCGTCGACAAGAATAAGAATAGCCAAGTCGCTCTCAAGTGGGCCTTGGATAATGTCGTTTCTAAGGGGCAGGTCATCTTCCTTGTCCACGTTAAAACCAGGCATTCATGTAAGTCAAACGGACGTACGGAGTTAGCTAGCAACTCGATCAGCCTGCAAATAGCTAGCTCTCAATTAAGCTAAGGCATTTAATCATCGATCTAGCTCTTTGTTAATATTCATGCCATGCAGCGACTAGCTTTAATCAAGAAGATGCCCTGCCTTCGGCCAGAGACGTTCTTGTTCCCTACAGATGTTTCTGCAGACGAAAGAATGTGAGTGAGCTCCTGCTCTTCCTGAAACATTACAGCACCTGGTTGATTAATGGAAAATGCATGGTTAAATTCAACAGGTTAGTTGCAAGGATATCATATTGGAGGATACTGACGTTGCAAGGGCAGTTCTGGACTTTGTCGTAAGTGCTGCAGTTGAGATTCTAATTTTAGGAGCATCGAAAGGTGGATTTATCAGGTGATGATTATATTTTAACATGTTCCTGCATTCCTAAGGGCTGATTGATTCTTGTCCTTATTTCAGTCCTCGCTTCTTAATTTAATTGTCTCAGATCATTTAGAAGCGTAGACACAAGTACCATGATTCACAAACATGTGCCTGATTTCTGCACCGTGTACGTGATCTCCAAAGGGAGGATTTCTTGCTCGAGAAAAGCCATCAGACCTGCACCAAGACAAACAAATTCTGTTCTCGATCTCGAAGCCCACCGCCATGCTGTTTCTGAAACGTGGAAGCCGTCCGCAGAGCAAGAATCAAACAGAGGAATGCGCCACCAGACGATGAAATATAGCAGCCATTCGTGCAACTCATCATCGAGTAACTCATCATCGAACATCACCAGGCCGAGCATCGATCGACTCTTCACGCAACAAACATCAGATCTAATTGATTCCAATTTCTTGGATTCTGAGTCTTTAGATGGCGAGGAAATGCCACCTAATATACCGGTGCGTGCATAAATGCATTGAGTATCATCCCTCTCCGTCAGAGGACGATCGAATCATGTAGCTAGGTATAGTATAAAATCCATGGAAGTATTTTGGAATTTTTCAGGAAGAAATTAAAGCAGAGATGCAGAGGCTCAGATTACAGCTGAAGCAGACGATGAAGCAGAACGAAGCACTCGCCGCGAAGGAGAAGGTAATTGACTAATCTTTCGACGAACACCACCTCCAGAATCTTGATATTCGCTCATGTATATATCTTTTGTCACTACAGGCAACGCAGAATAATATTCGTCAATGGAAGTTGGAGGCACAAACAAGAGCAGAAGACGGTTCTGTGATTCATGCAATCAAAGAGCAAGCAAAGCACATGGCCGCACTCGATTCAGCTGCGGCAGCTGCCAACCGCATTGCGGAACGGGAATCCAAAAAAAGAATCGACGAAGAGAAGAAAGCACTCCAACAGTATGCTAACGCGGCCTCATGCACTCTCGCAGACACTAGTTATCTGCGTTGTAGAATTTACAGCATTGAAGAGATAGAGGTGGCTACGGACTACTTCGCGGAGGCGCGAAAAATCGGAGAAGGTGGGTACGGTCCCGTCTACCGATGCCATCTCGATCACACCCCGGTGGCCGTCAAGGTGCTGCGGCCGGACGCGGCCCAAGGGAAGGCACAGTTTAAGCAGGAGGTGGAGATACTGAGCTCCATTCGGCATCCCTGCATGGTGCTCCTCCTCGGTGCCTGTCCGGAGTACGGTTGCCTGGTGTACGAGTACATGGCCAACGGAAGCCTGGAGGACCGTCTGTTCCGAAGAGGGAACACGCCGGTCATTCCCTGGCAGCATCGATTCCGAATTGCAGCGGAGATCGGCACCGGACTGCTCTTCCTGCACCAGAACAAGCCAGAGCCGCTGGTGCACAGAGACCTCAAGCCCGCAAACATACTCCTCGATCAAAACTACGTGAGCAAGATCGGCGACGTCGGGCTAGCTCGATTGGTTCCACCTTCAGTGGCAGACAATGTCACCCAATATCACATGACATCCGCAGCAGGAACATTCTGTTACATCGACCCGGAGTACCAACAGACCGGCATGCTGGGGATCAAGTCGGACGTGTACTCATTCGGCGTGCTGCTGCTGCAGCTGCTCACCGCGAGGTCGCCCATGGGCCTGACCCACCACGTCGAGCTTTCCATCGAAAATGGCTCGTTCGCGGAGGTGCTGGATCCTGCAGTTCAAGATTGGCCAGTTGAGGAAGCTCTGTGCCTTGCGAAGCTATCACTCAAATGCGCAGAGCTAAGAAGGAGGGACAGACCTGATCTCAGAACTGCGGTAATGCTTGAACTCAACAGGTTGAAGGTGGTGGGGGAGGAAAACATGGAGCAGCTCAAGAGATCCAATCTCGGCTGCAACACAATCATGCCAAGTAAAATTTAATGCTTAATTAATTCGTTTAATTATTCGCATCATTCTGATCATGTCTAAAATCTACTGTATTAATCTAATTCCTTCTCAGGACATGAAGAGTGGCAGATTGGATCTGAAGCCAAGTCCCAATCTATATACTGAAATAGGCCGTACACAGCTTCCTATTGAAATTAAGAAAGGTTATATATCAACTGTATTTTATGTCACTGCCAAAGAAACAGGAGGAAACAGGTCCGTGTAAAACATTAATCATGATCTGTATTTAGAGATTGTGAATATATTTGTAATTTTGTTGTGTAATCCACCCCCCCCCCCCCCCCCCCCCAATTTTTTTTTTTTGGTTAAAATACAACTAAGTTGCAGTCTCATGAAATATTTCATGTAGCTTTAACTTTATATTATTTATTGTATTTGCCAATAAAATAATTAAATAAGAAATAATAAATTGTTGAGTTCTTAGAACATGTATGGTATTATATAAAACATGAATGAGTATTAATTTAATTTTTATAATGAGTAAAACAATATTCTATATAAATAAATTGAAGTTACTAATTTAAACATAAGTTAGATTCATTCACATTACATTAGTAACTGATTTATAGTGTTTTAGACATATACACAGTGTGGACATTAAGGCTATGTTTGATATAGGGATAATGTAATCCAATTTATAATATAATTGAGTCTATAATGTAATCTAGATTACAACACTTTTATTAGTTTTTGTAATACAAATTACATTATTAAAACTGCACCAAATAAAATAATTAATTTTGTATAATATAGTCTAAAATTAATTAATGTAATCGATCTTATAGAATCAATTAAATTGAAACCGAGTAAATTGATTTTTTGTTGGACTAATCGATCCAACTTTTCAATAAAAATTAAACAAATCGAACAAATAAAATATTAATTAATTTAAAAAAACGAAATAACTAAATTTCATTTTTGATTTAATCAGTTTAACAAAATTTTAAAATTTTAAAATTTTAAAATCGAGATCTAACTGAATTATTCGAATTAATAGATATTTTTTTAAAATGAATTACTAAATTTAGTTGAACAAAACTTTTAAATTTGGTCATCGATTAATTCGATTTAATCGAAATTTTACTTTAAATATTATCATCATTTTACTTTAAATATTATCATCGATTATTCTAATCTTCTATATAAATTTAAATACCTTAAATTAAATGTTTTGATTTGTTTAATATGAGATTTTAATTCCGTTTGATAATTTTATTATCTAAATTTTAATGAATTTGAAAATTTAAAATTTTATAATACTTGATTTCTTTTATGGTAACTAATTAAGTTATAGTCGAAATAATCTTATTAAGTGAATATCTATTAAATTGTCTATTATTTATTTTATTTGCCAATAAAAATGATTAAATAAGAAATACTAAATCAAGAAGTGTTTAAAACATGTATGAGTAAATTATTTTGTTTAATTTTTTTAATGAATAGAAAATAAATACTGCATATAAATAAGTCGAACTTAATTTAATTAAAAATAAGTTAGATTCATTAACATTCCATTAGTGACTGATTTTAAATTGTCTCTAAAAGAAAGGTTTAGACTGAAATAGGTGAGCAATCATTTGATAATCCAACTGATAAAACTGTTTAAATCCAAACCGAGTAAATTGAACTTTTTTTTCAAACTAATCAACCGACAAAACTTACCAATAAAAATCGAATAAATTAAAAAAAATAAAACATTATTTAATTAAGTCAAAAATGGAAATAACTGATTTTCATTTTGGATTTCATTGGTTTAACCGAATTCAAATTTTTAAATCGAGATCATACTAAATTATCCGAATTAACAAATATTTTTTTAAAAAAATAAATTATTAAATTAATCGAATATAACTTTTTAAATTAGGATAATTTAATTAGTTAATTCGGTTTAATCGGACTTTTATTCATTTATACATGGTTGATTCTAATCTTGTCTTTATATATATAGATTTAAATATGTTTTAGATTAAATGTTTTTTATTGATTTAATATGAGCTATTGATTCTGTTTGTGCTGATAATTTTATCATCAAAATTTTGACGACGTTGAAAATTTTACATTTTATAATTGTTTATTTAATTTTAGTTTCTTTGGTGGTTATTTCATGTTAAGTCATTCAGATAAAGTTTTCAAAACTAAATGTTCTTGCTATATACACTTGATTCAGAAATTATAATAGGTTTATGATCGTATTCATATATGTTGCGTATGATTTTATTATGAGAAATTGTAATTATTCTCATTGTCTTAAGTTTCAATCAATAATTATAATTTATTTTGTAATTATTACGGCAAATTAATTATCTACGTAGTAAAAATTGTCGAATATCTAAATAATGAAGTTAAATTTCAAAATTATCAAATTATATATCTATTTTTTTTACCGCTATCAATCGATTGTTATAGTATAACAATCAACTGGGGACATTAATGTGTTGATGAATAGTGAATCGATTGTATATTATAGCAATAAATTAAAAAATTAAATTTATGTTAAAAAAATTATTATAACTAATATCACGTATGAAAATAATCTGTTGAGGGTATGAATATATATAATCAGGAGAACTAGACAAACACATGTGACTTGGTTCCATATCATTTCAAGTTCTCTAGGTTTATTAGTCGATTTTGATGGCCAAAATTGACTGATATATTTAAAAAACTCGAAATGATATAGAACCATATCTATTATGCTTATCTAATTCTTATTATAATATCTACACTCTCAAACATCATTTTCATATGTCATATATTAAAGAGCAATAGTTTTTTGAATATGAATAAATTTTTTTAATCAATTATCATATTATAATAATTGATTATTACTGTAATAATCGATTGGAGATTGGTACGAATGGATGTAGAAAGGTTAAAATGAAATTGGATGTAGAGAGGTACGATTTGAAAATTTATCAGTGTGATTTAGATATTCAGAACTGCGTGGTTTAGTAATTTATGATAATTATTATTATTTATTATGAATATTATTTGTATATTCATATATTGTTTGATTAAAGTTGAATTATGAATATTCTATTTTTTTAATAACTAACAAGAAAATAATAAAGAAAGAAAATGAGATTAATTTTAGTTAAGGACTATTGATCTATCAAAGAATTATAGGTAGCAGAGTAGCAATTGAGATTTTAAATCAAAAATTAGTTTGTGTATTTTTGTTGTTTATTCCTCTTTTATATATTTTCAGTATGCAAACTAATCAGGTAATGAAAAGCAAAAATTGAAGGAACACAAAATCCTCTCTCCTACCCCTTTAATTTCTCCATATATTAACAGAAACATAAATCAAATCTAATTTAATTTCTCTATCAAGTTCATAAAGAAATAAAATAATTTGGTCAAACTCGATGAACATCCTTTCCCAAATAGATGAAAATTTTAATTATTTTTTTCCTTCTCTATTTAGGAAATATAATTATATCAAACTATTATTATTAAAGATTTAGTATAGTGAAAAGCAAGACACATTTAGATAGCTTTGATTCCAAGATGTTTAAATCCATATAAATACACAATTAAAAGGGATTTAACGTTACCAACTGACGACCGTTACTCCACCATATGCTTAATGTCTTTCTATTTAAATTTACCTCTCTATATTGTGGGGCTGACTTTAATTAAAAGAGCCGCTGAGATAGTTGATCTGTCTTTTTTAAAAGAGATTTAACTTTGTTACTCTTTCTTCTATTCTCACATCAACGAATTGGATCCGCCAAATTGATCTATCATATCAAACACTTTAAGTGGATTAAGTTAAAATTTTATTAACCTATTTAATATGGTTCAATTTGTCTGCTACCTGGTTCATCATTTTTTTTTTAAGTAGGCCGACCTGCCCGAGCGGTGACCTTCGTGAGTTGGCCTGCGACAAACTTAGGTTGGCCGAGGATTGAAAAAAAAATCTCCAAAACTTAAAATTAAAATGAAATTCAATGGATTGGTTTCACCCGTCTAATCCGTAACTCAAACTTAAAATTTTTAATTTTTCTATATATATATATATTATTATTATTTTTTAATTTTTATAAACTCGTGGATTGACCAGGAATCCATTTTGGGTTGGGTTGGGTTGGATTTAATTAGGAATTTTTTTAATCCGTCAAGATAACATGTCGACTGGCCCCACTTGCCAAATGATCAACCTACGAAACCCGACCCATCTGACAGTTCTACATTCAATATGGTTTTAAAACACCCATTTTGTTTTTTTAAAAAAATCTTTTATAACTTTCATTCTATGTGAGCCAAAAATAGAAGGAAGAACAATTTTTTTTTTCCATTCAAACAAACCAGTTGTCCCTTACTTTTCAAAGCAATTATCCAAATTGAAGCTATGCGTTTAGAAGGAATTTATGTTAGCACCCTTCTAACTTTTTTAGTCACTAAAATAAGGAAATATAACTTTATCTTAGCTTACTTCTCCCCAAAATTTCATTTTAAAAAATTAGAAATATTTTCTTTTCATTCTCTTTATATTCAATAAAAAAAATGACTTTTTGATAGGAACAGAAAATTTATATTTTTCAGTGAACATATTTTTCATATAAAGTTGACTGTGAAAGTTTTCCAAAGAAAATAAAAATCTTATTATTGGTGGTGCCCTACTCCAATTTAGGATCTTCCTTTAAAAAAAAAATATTAAAAAAAGATCTACATTGTCAGCCGCCGAACTTGCCATTGTAGAGGCCAAACGAGGAGGTAAATAGCAGCGAATTCGATCTCTTCCGATCGTTTCTTGCGTGTCTGCAGCGCTCCTCCGGTTTCTTCTCTCCCTCGAGTTTCCTCCATGGAATCTCTCTCCGGCTCGGCTGTCCTCTCCGGGCAGATTAATCCCTGCCTCACTTGCTGGCACTCTAGTTCGGCCCTCGTCAAACTCCCAGCCTTTGGATCCTGTTGCAGCGGAGTGCCCCGCAAGGAAGCGTCTTTGATGCTTTCGAGTCCGCCGCGGCGTAGAATAAGACTAGGCAGGGCCTTTGCACTTGAAGCCATCGGAGGAAGCGTGGAGGAAAACGGGGCTCTGTTGAGCGGGTTGAATTTCTCGATCGACGATGGACCATTGTTGCTTGAGGTACTGTTTCTTTGTCCTCCTTCCTATCAGTTTATGGTATGCTATTTTTTATGTTATATTATCGACAACACGGCTAAACCACTCATCAACATAATTTATCTACCAAAAAAGCAGATGTTTTTTCGGCTTTTTTGGTTGGAACTTGGAAGAATAAGAGTGATGCATACAAATTCGTGGGAGTAACTTGGCGGTTGATTGTTGCCTACTGAATGTGTTTTGTTGTTCTGCACACAAACTATTTTACAATGAAATTGAAGAAATATCATGATAGTTGTACATTAATTCTTAAAAAGAAATGGGAAGTAACAACCTCTTTAGCCAATTTTTTGGTTTGTGAATATGGTTTAGTTTGGTTAGATTGTAGCATTGATCCGTTAGTAGTTGTGACCTGTATCTGTTAAAACGGGTTTTCCCTTCTTTGTCCTTGACTGGATTTAGTGCGGTTTACCAAACATAAAAGGCTGCCTTGTTCCCTTGAACAAACTCTGTTTAGTTACATGTTTCTCTCTCTCATCCTTTTCAGAGCGAGTTACCAAATGGTGGTTACCAGAGTTGCACGAGTAAAGAGCTAGAGACGGTAACACCTGCGACATTTGAGAATGGTGGACTCTTCAGGACACCAATTTTAGGTGGTGTACTAACTGCAACTTCCACCCATGATTTACCTCAGCCTTCTTTGGATGTCCGTAACCTAATGGAGCAGGTGATTTTGCCAATCTAAATTAATTGGAGCCTACCTTTATTTGCCCAATGTTTTATTCTAAATTTAATTTTGCCAAATCTATTTATTTTCCATCTCTAATACATTATTTTGTGTTTCAACTATAGGCCAGGTTTGGTCAGCTATGCACTATAATGTCACATATGCATCATCATCGTATTGGTTATCCTACTGGTTCATTGGTTGATTTTATAGTTGATTCACTTGGGCGTATGTATCACTTTTAGTTAATACCTTATCTCTACATCTAACTGTACCATTTAGTTTTAGAGAATGTCATTTTTGTGCTTCCGTGCAGATCCAGTTTTTTCGCTCTCTCCTCTAGCTATGCACACAAGGAATCTCCTGGAGGATTCAAGATGCTCTCTGCTTGTACAGGTGTAGCTTTTATTGACATTATCATCATTTTCTTTTATTTACTTTTTTCTGCTGTTTTGTCTCACTGAATGCATCTTTCAATTGAAGATACCTGGATGGAGTTCACTATCAAATGCCCGTGTTACAATATTTGGTGATGTGTTTCCACTTGAAGCCGATCAACAGGTTTTTATTAGATACATGGAATTCAATTACAGTCCTTTTATTTGCTAAATTGTTGGAACACTCTTAATATTCATAGCCAATAAATGATAATTTCTATATATGTAAATTTTCTGTCATCAATTATCAGTAACTAATCAAATGACATAAATCTATAACCATCCTTTTGGTTACTTCTATAAATGGATGCCATGATGTAAGTTTGGTAAGTTATGATTATCAAACATCCATTTTACAATAAAACATGAATACGTACATTGGAATTGTAATCTGGATGCATTGACTTAACTGATTTGATTTGGTAGGTTTTGAGGATTAAAGATCTAAATATGTTTTCTAGATGTCCATATAAATGGCAACCACTTGCCTATATTTTATCAGGATTATACATCCATGTGAATTCTATTGATTGCATGTGCATTTTTCTGACCATATTATGTGAATACACAGCTGTATGTGGTTGAATTACTGTTAATTACTAGCCTTTTCTTTCACCTTTGTGTGCTACAATGGCTTAATTTATTGAGACTTGACCTAGCTTTGATTGTTTATTCATCTTCAAATGGGTTCTTTGACTCTTTCTCCTAAAACTTTTACTTATGTAGCCATAGGGATACATAATTCTGTCGTCAATGAATATGATTTTCCATCACACTTGAGATGGTATCATAACCATTTATGCTCTTGGGACTTTGGGTTAATAGAATGGACTGATAAGTGTGCATCTTCTTACCTACTTCTATTGTATTAGTTCTCTATTTATTATTACATTTTCCTCATGCTGTTAATATCTACCATGAATCTACATTATGTACGTGCCTTATGTGACAGCAAAGTTTGACATTGCATTTGTATTCCAAAAAGTGCATTTATGAGATGTACTTTGTGCTAAAGCGGATTGTGTGGTACTTGTTTAGTGTTAGATAATTTGCTTCTTAAAATTTCTTTTGATACAACAATGTGTATAACCTTCAACATTTTGTGAAAGTGCACTTTGGAACATTTTTAAGCAGAACAAAGATAGAATAGTAGATAACATTGCTAAAACATATAGAAAATTAATTTTGCATTTACATCTCATTTATTCAATATGTCATTGTTATGTTGAAATATACTTGTCTTAATGATAAAAAAATATTATATTGATGGGGTTGGGAAAGCAATATAAGAACTTCATGAATGATTTAATTGTACATGCAAGAGTACCTTGGTTCAATACACCACTCACCCAAATTATAAATAGATATCTTCATGATCTCAATACCATGTGGTGAATAGGGAGGAGTCCATTCTCTTCCAAATTGATTAGTTAGGAGGCAATCCACCCTCAGCATATGCACTTGCGATCAGCTCACTTGTCCATATGGATATGATCTAGAGCACCATGACACCAGTAGAAAATTTATAGACACACAATGTATACTCCGTTAATTGCTTTTGTTTGACAAAGCACTTGCAAGGCCTCAAAATAGCTTCCTACTATTACATTATAAGTACCACATGTGTAAGTTGAGAATAGTTGTGTTATAATATTAATTATTATGTTTCGCATGGGCAAATTATTTGTTCATTTGCTAGTAGAAATTCACTTTCTAATTGTTGCTGAATACTGAGCATATTTACTTTTTTTGTGTTTCTGTTGATGCTTTACTGGATATTTGTATAATAATTTAAAAATCTTATCTGATCAATGAAAAAGATTACCTAGCAATCAATGTTCTTTAAAAGCAATGGATTGTCTAGGAATGGGCTCGCCAACAATTTGCTGCAAAACACCAACAATGGGCATCCCAACAATGGAGCAACTTCTACTATTACAGGATGCAAAACATTAGGTAAGCCATCAATTTCTTTTCACAGTGTTAATTTGATTTTCCACTGAATAGATCAAAGATAGTGGCAGATCTACTATTTGTCTTTTTGTAGTTGTGCAGCAACATATTGGACTTCAAAATAAGCAGTTTTTTGTTTGTTTAGACATGGTAAGTTGGATGTTATGACACTGAAAATTCGAAATTTGCAGTAATATTAAGAAAGGTAGGATCACTAGAACAAAGATGGAGTAAGGAAAGATAGGGGATTAGTGATTTAAGAAATTCTTACGTCTCTCCTTATTTTCCTACTCCATTGTTTTTAAATTAACATGCGGTATGATTTCAATTTATGGAGTGCATATCATAGCCCTATAGCAGCACTAAATGCAAATATACAAATGGTCCTCCATCATATGCACGATAGACTTCTGGGGTCTCGTTGGTCACTTTTAAAAACAGCAATGTCTACTTTGTTGTGCTTGGATAGGCTCTTATATTCTTAGAAGCTGAGTTACTTTAACAGAAGAGACAATTATCTGTCTGATAAAAGAATTTAGTTGATAAAATGTAGTAATTGCAACCCAATGCATCAAGCACCCATAAAGTGTGTTTACTTGGAAATGGGAAGAAGAGATGAATTTTGTCATTGGCTTCCATTTACTTGGAGGGAAGAGGCAGAGGAGGAAGATTTTTTTTTAATTCTTTTCAATATCATTTTATTTTCATATTATGTGGAAATGGAGGGAAAAAATTGTCCCTAATAAAGACAATATTTACTTTTCCCCTATCAGATCTAGCAAATTAAACAAGATGAGTGGAAGGAAATTGATATATAATTCCTATGTTTGCTTTCCAAAATTAATCTGCTTTCTTTTCTCCCATTTCATCTCTTCTAGGTAAACACAATAGCATCCAGGAAATGAACTCAAAAACTAATTGATCATTCATCATTCAAATAATTTGGATCATGTAATTTAGCAAAATAACCCATGTGGCTAACTATCCTACCTATTCTTTGTGAAGACTTCAAATGATTAGGGCTATTGGATGGGCTGGTCTGTTGCGGGCTGGGCCGACCCATTAAAAACACATTATTTGATGGGTCGGGGTGGGTCGGTTGGACATCTTGGTGGGTTGGGAAATTCCCAACCCAGCCCAACCCAAAGTATATATATACATATATACCCTACACACTCATGATGTGTGCCCATGGTGGGCGACTAAGTGATGCGGGGCACCTGGAAGTGGTCTAGGCGCCCGAAACTGCACTTAGTAGTCGACCACGGTGGGTGCGCATTGTGGGTATGTAGGGCATCAAATCAATCAATCAATCTCTCTCTCTCTCTCTCTCTCTATATATATATAGTGTGGATATTTTAAATTTGTATTGCGAGTTAGGCTGGCTAACCCACGAGCCCATTG
Source organism: Boesenbergia rotunda (assembly GCA_024364735.1). Classification (NCBI taxonomy): domain Eukaryota; kingdom Viridiplantae; phylum Streptophyta; class Magnoliopsida; order Zingiberales; family Zingiberaceae; genus Boesenbergia; species Boesenbergia rotunda. The sequence goes on along the minus strand of JAGFNQ010006136.1, from coordinate 553,372 downwards.
AGTTTTCCACTTTAATTTTAAATTTTGAAATTTATTTTTTCTTTTTCTCAATTCGTTGGCCAACCCAAACCCACTAAGGGCAAACCCGCCTTGACCTGCAACTCGCCACTCGACTTTATATTAGTCGATAAAATTTCAACCCAATCCACTTAAATTGCTTGACAAGGCAGGCCAACCCGACCATACCCAACTCAAATTAACAACTCTACAAATGATCACCAAGAAAACTAGTTGTTTACTTTTTTTTTTTTTTGTGAAATATAGAATATCCTTGCTTCCTTGTATATCTATAGTTGTTAATTAGTTAATTAGCCTCTTAGAATATCTTTAAGGATATAGATAGTTATTACCCAACCATATATATATATATAATTCTGCTGCGGACCGCACGTTGCGGACCGTGTGCGCGACACGCCTGATCGGTCACCAGACCGATCAGGCGTGTCCTGATCGGTCCTGTGACCGATCAGGCATTGCCTGATCGGTTACAGAGGGGCTCGGGAAGGCTCGGGAGCGTTCCTCGACGGGTTCACCGTACCTCGATGGGTTCACCCTACCCCTTAGGGTTCATCACTCACCCCCTGGGTTATAGTTTTGTTCGGGGGCGGCGGTCAAAGGCCGCCGGTACGATTGGAGGACTCGCCAAGCCTCTCCGTGACCGATCACCGTACCCCGACGGGTTCACCCTACCCCCTAGGGTTCATCGCTCACCCCTTGGGTTATAGTTTTGTTCAGGGGCGGCGGCCGAAGGCCGCCGGTACGATCGGAGGACTCGCCGAGCCTCTCCATGACCGATCAGGCAATGCCTGATCAGTCACAGGACCGATCAGGCACTACCTGATCGGTCACCAGACCGATCAGGCCAACGCCTGATCGCTCTGGTGACCGATCAGGCGCGTCGCGCACACGGTCCGCAGCAGAGCATTTCTCTCTCTCTCTCTCTCTCTATATATATTTGTTTTAGTTGTGATTTGATAATTTTTTTTCTTTATTTGCTAGATGTGGTATTATCTATAAATAGGGTTGTATAATATGATTTTTATAAGTTAATATAATTTTAATTTCCAATATGATATCAGAGCCAACTCTAGCCGTCTCTCTAAACCCTATCCATCTCTCCAAATCCTAACTGTTACTCCAAACTCTAATCGTCTCTCTTGTCTCAAGCATTACATGTTACTAAACTAGCCTCCTTTCTATTGTACACAATCCTATGGAATCAATTACGAAGAAACTTTCACTCCTATAGCCAAATTGAGCACAGTTGAAGTTTTTCTATCTCTGGCTACAAATCTAGACTCCTTCATTCATCAATTAGATGTCAAGAATGCTTTCTCTATGGAGACTAGGTGGAATAGTTTACAAGCCACAATCAACAAAATTTGTAGTTTGAAACGATCATTGCACACATTCAAATAATTCCCAAGAGCTTTGGTTTGACAATTTTACTAGAGTAATAAGTTTTTAGTAGTATGGTTATTTACAATGTTAGACATATCACACCCTTTTATTAAATGTTCAATTCAATGGAGAATTGCTATTCTTATTGTATATGTGGATGATATTAGTCTAACAGGACATCATATGCTTGAGATAAACACACTCAAAAGTCTACTAGTCAAAGAATTCAAAATTAAAGATTTGGAAAGCCTCA